>QNTS01005492.1:8294-41133 GCA_003317085.1 Hucho hucho
ATACAGGATTAGAGATACTTGGTGGGGTATAGTAGACTGGAGAATACAGGATTAGAGATACTTGGTGGGGTATAGTAGACTGGAGAATACAGGATTAGAGATACTTGGTGGGGTATAGTAGACTGGAGAATACAGGATTAGAGATACTTGGTGGGGTATAGTAGACTGGAGAATACAGGATTAGAGATACTTGGTGGGGTATAGTAGACTGGAGAATATAGGACTAGAGGTACTGGGGGGGGTTAGTAGACTGGAGAAGACAGGTCTAGAGTGCTGGGGGAGTAGAGGCTAGTAGAGGCTATGGGAGTAGAGACTAACAAAGGCTATTAGAGGATAGTAGAAGCTAGAGACTAGTAGAGCCTAATACAAGTTAGAGGCTATGGGAGTAGAGGCTAGTAGAAGCAAGAGGATGTGGGAGTAGCGGCGAGTAGAGACTAATATAGGCTAGTAGAGACTAATACTTTAGGCTAGTAGAGACTACTATTGGCTAGTAGAGACTACTATTGGCTAGTAGAGACTAATATAGATGAGTAGAGACAAATATAGGCTAGAAGAGACTTATATCGGTGAGTAGAGACTCATTTAGGCTAGTAGAAGCTAATATAGGCTAGTCGAGCGTAATATACTGTAGGCTAGTAGAGGCTATTCGAGCCTAGTAGAGGCTAATTTACTATAGGCTAGTAGAGGCTAGTAGAGACTAATATAGGTGAGTAGAGACTCATTTAGTCTAGTAGAGGCTATTATAGGCTAGTCGAGGGTAATATACTGTAGGCTAGTAGAGGATATTAGAGGCTCGTAGAGCCTAATATACTGCAGGCTACTAGTGGATATTAGAAGCTAGTAGAGGCTAATATACTATATGCTAGTAGAGGTTATTAGAGGCTATTTTGAGGCTTTTAGAGGATAGTAGTGGCTAATAAAGGCTAGTAGAGGCTAATATAGCATATCAGAGGCTAGTAGGGACTAATATAGGCTAGTAGAGCCTAATATCGGCTTGTAGGGACTAATATAGGCTAGTAGAGGCTACATGAGAGTATTAGAGGCTAGTAGAGGCTAAGATACTGAAGTCTAGTAGAGGCAGTTAGAGGCTAGTTGAAGCTAGAAGAGGCTAGTAGAGGATATTAGAGACTAGTAGAGTCTAATATAGGCTAGTAGATACTAATATAGGCTAGTAGGGACTAATATAGGCTAGTAGAGACAAATATAGTATAGTAGAGGCTATTATTGACTAGTAGAGCCTAATATTGGTGAGTAGAGCCTAATAGAAGAGGCTAGTAGAGGCTAATATAGGCCAGTAGAGGCTATTAGAGGCTAGTAGTGGATAGTAGAGGCTAATATGCTGTGGGCTAGTAGAGACTTATATAGACTAGTAGAGGCTAATATCTGTGAGTAGAGCCTAATATAGGCTAGTAGAGGCTAATATAGGCTAGTAGTGGCTAATATAGGCTAGTAGAAACTAATATAGGCTAGTAGAGACTAATATAGGCCAGTAGAGGCTATTAGAGAATACTGGAGACTAGTAGAGGATAGTATAGGCTAATATGCTGTAGGCTTGTAGAGTCTATTAAAGGCTAGTAGAGACTAATATAGGCTAGTAGAGACTAGTAGAGGCTATCAGGGCTAGCAGCGGCTAGTAGAGACTGATATTGACTAGTAGAGCCTAATATAGGCTAGTTGAGAGTATTAGAGGCTAGTAGATGCTAAATGCTATGGGAGTAGAGGCTGGAAAAGACTTCGAGGACAGAAACAGACATGTAGCTCTCACTGAAATTATAATGAATAGAAGGAGAGGAGAAGGTGGAACTCTTTCTGGAAGTGGTGCAGTTTCAATTACACTAGGCTGGAGAAAACCAAGCTCTCTCTCTCTCTCCCTCTCTCCAGGTTGCAGGGGTTCATACAATAGTCAGCATAGCCACTGTGGTCCAGACCTGCGTCCCCTGGGATCCTCTGACCACCACATAGAGCCCCCCTATGAGGACAGAGTCAACCTCTATCACAAAGGACCAATGAGGGGACTGGGTAACAACACTGGTAAGACTATGGATATATGCTCACATAAACACACACGTACGGACATGCACGCTCACACAAACACACACACACACAAATGCACACACATCTGTATTTAGTACACAAACTTACAGAAAATATAAAAATACAGAAACAGACAGGCACATACTCTCTGTTGTTATCATCTGTGCATAGTAACTTTAATAACTCTACCTACATGTACATATTACCTCGACTAACCGGTGCCCCCTGCACATTGACTCTGTATCGGTACCCCCTGTATATAGTCTCGCTATTGTTATTTAATTACTTTTATCTCTTATTCTTATCCGTATTTTTTTTAAACTGCATTGTTGGTAAGGGGCTCGTAAGTAAGCATTTCACTGTAAGGTCTACACCTGTTGTATTCGGCGCATGTGACGAATACAATTTGATTTGATTTGATCAGATATATAAACAGATAGACACATAAATACACATGTATTATTCGTACATCTATTTTTATTCATTAATTCATATCTTCTTTTTTTGTGTAGTTGTATTGTTCTTTAGTTGTAGTGTTCCTAGTTTTTTGGTGTGTGTTGCTGTTCCTTTTCATTAGTTTCCGTTAGTATTCTGTATTTTGTCATGTTTTGTGTGGACTCCAGAAAGAGTAGTTGGTGCTGCAGTGGATAGCAGCCATTTTACGGGCTCCTCACATATTCTGCTATTTTGTGTGTTTTTTACCCTGATCTTAACTTTATTGTACATAATGTCTCCGCCATCATTTCATATGACCGAAATCAGCTTCTGGACATCAGAAAAAGCGATCACTAACCTCTATTCGGACGAAAATGTCTACTTCAACGTGTCGGCATCTCTGGACATTCTTCTTACTCCGGACCGCTGGTGTACGATCTCTAATGTTAAGGAAGTCTCAAGTTTTTGCTCACCTGAGTTAGAATACCTCTTCATATTTTGCAGACCATTTACCAAGAGAGTTTTCATCTATATTTTTCGTAGCTGTTTATTCTCCACCACAAACCGATGCTGGCACTAAGACCACACTTCAATAGCTGTATAGTGTGATAAGAAAACAAGAAAATGCACATTCAGAGGTTGTGTTTGTCATAGCCTGTGATTTTAATGCAGGGAAACTGAAATCTGTTTTATGTCATTTTTACCAGCATGTCACCTGTGCAACTAGAGGCGACAAACTCTAGATAACCTTTACTACTACGCCTGCTCTGACGTGCGACGGATGTGGCAGGGTTTGAAAACTATCACGGATTACAAAGGGAAACCCAGCCTTCAGATGCACAGCACCTACTAAACCTAAATGCCTTCAATGCTCGCTTCGAGACAAGCAACACTGAACCATGCATGAGAGCACCAGCTGTTCCGGACGACTGTGGCTTATGTGAGTAAGACCTTTAAAACAGGTTAACACCAGGACCCGTACTCAGATCAAGCAATGTCTTCACTGACATTTTCAACCTATCCCTGACCCGTTCTGTAATACCAACTTGTTTCAAGCGGACCACCATAGTCCCCGTGCCCAATAACGCCAAGGTAACCTGCCTAAATGACTATGGTCCCGTAGCACTCACATCTATACCCATGAAATACTTTGAAAGGCTGGTCATGGCTAACATCATCATCCCAGACACACTGGACCCACTCCAATCCGCATACTACCTCAACAGATCCACAGATGACGCAATCTCTATTGCACTCCACACTGCCCTCAACCACTTGGACAAAAGGAATACCTATGTAAGAATGCTGTTCGTTGACTACAGCTCAGCATTCCCATCCAAGCTCATCACCAAGCTAAGGACCCTGGGACTGAACACCTCCCCCTGCAACTAGATCCTGGACTTACTGACGGGATGAGGGTAGGCAGCAACACTTCTGCCATGTTGACCATCAACACGGGGGCCCCTCAAGGGTGTGTGCTTAGTACTCCTGTACTCCCTGTTCACCCATGACTGAGTGGCTGCGCACGACTACAACACTATAATTTAGTTTGTTGACGATACGACAGTGGTACGACGATGAGTCCGCCTACAGGGAGGAGGTCGGACAAAAACCTCTCGCTCAATGTCAGCAAGACAAATGAGCTGATCGTGGACTACAGGAAAAGGAGGGGAGTGCACGCCCCATCCACATTGATGGGGCTGTAGTGGAGCTTCAAGTTCCTCTGTGTCCACATCACTAAGAAATTAACATGGTCCACACACCCACACAGTTGTGATGAGGGCACGACAGGGCCTCTTCCCCCTCAGGAGGCTGAAAAGATTTAGCATGGGTCCTCAGAACTTTAAAAAGTTCTACAGCTGCACCATTGAGAGCATCTTGACTGGCTGCATCACGGCTTGGTACAGCAACTGCAAGGCACCTGACCACCAGGCTCTACAGAGGGTGTTGAGTACGGCCCTGGCCATCACTGGGGCCAAGCTCCCTGCCATCCAGGGCGGTGTCAGAGGAAGGCCCAAGAAATTGTCGAAGACTCTGGCCACCCAAGCCATAAACTGTTCTCTCTGTTACAGTACGGCAAGCGGTACCAACAGGACCCTGAACAGATTCTACCCCCAAGCCAAAAGACTGCTAAACAAAGCTGCTAAATAGATAATCAAATGGCTACCCGGACTACCTGCATTGACCCTTTTTGAACTAACTCTCTTGCACTGACTGTATACAGACCCCACTTACCACACACACACTCTCTCTCTCTCTCTCTCTCTCTCTCTCTCTCATTCACCACATATGCTGCTGTTACTGATCCACATAAGCTGCTGCTACAGCTCAGTCTTTTATCTATCCTGTTGCCTAGTCACTTTACCCTATACAGTATGTACACAGCTACCTCAATGACCTCGTAGCCCTGTGCGTCGACTCGGTACTGGTACTCCCTGTATGTAGCCATGTTATTACTTGGTACTCCCTGTATGTTGCCATGTTATTTTTACTCCTTATTGTTATTCGTTATTCACTATTTTAATTTTTGTTTGATCTCTGTATATGTATCTGTAACTCTGTGTTGTTGGAAATGGACCCTTAAGTAAGCATTTCACTATTAGTTTTACGAAGCATGTGACAAATTAAATGTGATTTGATTGACTTCAACAGCGAATGGGGATGCGACATATATGAAGAGGTAGACATATAAGGAGAATTTTTCCCTCCAACACTAACCTCCAGTCTTCTTCAATAGAGGCTCATTCGTCTTATCTAGATATGGGGTTTAGGTACGCTGTCGAAATCCGATTACACATCATTATACATGTCGTGTTATACTGTCATGCTAGGCTATATCTTCTCAATGTTATTAACCAGCCAGGCATTAATATCTATCATTAGTCCGTGGGTCAAAGATAATGGTTACGGTAAATAAACTACTATAGATGACTAAGTGTTTGGTTATGGTACTTGAAAGTAAAATACATTTGTTTATTATTTACTTATTAGGATCCCCATTAGCTTTTGCAGAAGCAGCAGCTACTCGTCCTGGGGTCCACAATCAGACATTGGCTGCAGCCATTGAGCATGTCTTTGGAGTAAACACTCTATATACACTATGCCCAGGTGTATCCAAGCTTGTTTATTGGGCAATACGGAAGAACGATTTGTTTACTCTCTGAGAAATGCATTATTACACGTTTGAGGGTTTGCTACACAATGATAAAATACACTATTTACTGTTATTGCATTAGTTAGATCGATGCAAGTGCATCCATTTTATGTTGTAAAACACACAATGAGATGAATTAGCATTTTCTTTCCAACAAAGAGTAGGAAATCTCTTAGTGAGCATTAAGTGATTGAGAACAGTGTGTTTAAAGATTGTTCGAATGACTACTGCAGGGCCTAATAGGGATACATAATGAATATGTGATGCCTCATTCACACACACACACAAGCACACAGACACACCCTAAGATTCCTAATGTGTAAGTGATGCCTGGTCGTAAGGACTAGATAAAGATAGTGCTGACGTTGGACACAGTATAGTCATTCATTATGTCATAGTTCTACATTATAGTGTCATTACCCTGCTCTGTATCCCGGTAATTAATGCTAGAAGTCATTTTTGTTCTCTATAACACTGCATTGAGTTCACTCTAAAGCCTGCAATGTATAGTTTATTGTTGGTTCTGGTGTAATCACAGGAGGCTGCTGAGGGGAGGAAGGTCAATGTGGCCTATTTCAAGCTATTACTGTTATAATAACCAGTGGAGTAAAGCACTTAAGTAAAAATACTTTAAAGTACTACTTAAGTAGTTTTTTGGGGTATCTGTTCTTTACTTTGCTATTTATATTTTTGGCTACTTTTACTTTTACTTCACTACATTCCTAAAGAAAACAAAGTACTTTTTTCTCCATGTATTTTCCCTGACACCCAAAAGTACTCGTTACATTTTGAATGCTTAGCAGGACAGGAAATTTGAGAACAGGAAAACAGAGAACATCCCTAGTCATCTACTGCCCCTGATCTGGCAGACTCACTAAACAGAGAACATCCCTGGTCATCTCTATTGCTCCTGATCTGGCAGACTCACTAAACACATGCTTTGTTTGTAAATTATGTCTGAGTGTTGGAGCATGCCCCTGGCTATCCATAAATTAAAAAAACTAGAAAATGGTGCCGTCTGGTTTGCTTTATATAAGGAATTTGAAATGTATACTTTTACTTAAGTATATTTAAAACCAACTACTTTTAGACTTTTACTCAAGTAGTATTTTACTGGGTGACTTTCACTTTTACTTGAGTCATTTTCCATTAAGGTACCTTTACTTTTACTGGAGTATGACAATTCGGTACTTTTCATATCCGTACACACACACATTCGCATTTCATCCACACGTGACTCTCCAGCTAAACTGTACTGCAACAGTGGAGTGAGAGGCTAGAGCTTAGTTGGGTTTCTAGAAACCTTGTGTGAATACAGTTTATTCATTCATATGAGTGGTGAGTTAATGGAAAGAACACTGTTTTCATTTGTCCTTCATTTCCATCACTCTCTTCTTCCCTTGCCATCAAGTTTCAGTAGTATCTCAGGAAATATAGGAATCATCCTTGACGGTAAAGTCTGAATGACAGGCTTGGTGTGATACTGCAGAGTTACCATGAGTAATGTATTCCTCTACAGGAGCTATTCCGTCACTTCTGTCTGTATGCTGCTCTGGGGAATTCAGTCTGACAACCAGCTTCTGCTTCAATCTAACACTATTGTTAACTCTTAATTAATCTGCCAGCACTTGCCTCTGCTGTATGCCTCCATTGCTACCAGAAACTCTAACCTAATCAGGTGAATTAGGCTGTGTCTGTTTTTGTGTGTGTGTGAGTGAGTGTGTGTGTGTGTGTGATTGCATGTGAGTGTGAGTGTGTGTGTGTGTGTGTGATTGCGTTTGAGTGTGTGTGTGTGTGTGTGATTGCATGAGAGTGTGAGTGCGTGTGTGTGTGTGTGTGAGAGTGATTGCGTGTGAGAGAGTTTGTGAGTGCGTGTGTGTCTACCAAGGAGACCAGAGTGGATTTTCTGTATAATTTATTAATTCATTCTAGAAAACAAAAAAGGATTTACTTTGTGCTGGAGGGAGAGCTGTCAGAGACTGACTGAACAGCATGAAGCCTGTCACAGACACACGCACGCATACACCAACATGCACACACACACGCACGCACGCATACACATACATGCACACACACTCATACACGAACACACACAGGCACACACACACGTCCCGTATTCAAACGTTGTCTCTTTGGAGAGCTGCCGACACAGACACTGGGTCACTTCTCTGTATCGTTCCATTAACTCAGAATTCTTAAGGTTAGGCATTAACTCAGAGTGGTTGAGGTAAGGGCTAAAGGTTAGGGTTAGGGATTGGAACATGCAGATGCTTACGCTGATCCGCCATCCCCGTCCACAACACCCTGGCAAAATCAAAGCCTACTTGAAGGTAACAGCACTCACTGTTGCCCCTTGTGGCCAGTTTCCATGTCATCTCCCGACGTCCTCAGACATGTATCACAGGTGAGCTGACAGCTCATCAATATAACAATAACACCTAATATGACACCAAGCCTTTTCAGGAAGCCACGCGCGCACACAGTGAAAGCGTGTTTTGTATAAAACCATTAAGCCAATTCCATTCAGAATCTGTTGTATAACTTTAATAATGAGATCTGACATTCTAATAGAGAGGGAGAGAGAGGCGCAGAGAGGGAGAGAGAGGCGCAGAGAGGGAGAGAGAGGCGCAGAGAGGGAGAGAGAGACGGAGAGAGGCGCAGAGAGGGGGAGAGAGGCGCAGAGAGGGGGAGAGGGGCGCAGAGAGGGAGAGAGGCGCAGAGAGGGAGAGAGAGAGAGCGAGAGAGAGACTGGCAACTAAGGAAAGTTTATAAATGTTTTAGAATTTATAATTGTATAACTTTTACAGCAGACACAAAGGTGGAACTATTATATCTGTCTCCCATTGTGGTGATCTTACCTCATACTGTTAATAGTTAGGGAGCGTCGGCAGTGTTGGGAGTTTGGGAGTTTGAGAGTCTGGCGTGCCCAAAGTAAAATGCCTGCCACTCAGGCCCAGAAGCTAGGATATACATATAATTAGTACTATTGGATAGAAAACACTCTGAAGTTTCTAAAACTGTTAAAATAATGTCTGTGAGTATAACAGAACTGATATGGCAGGCGAAAACCCGAGCAAAATCCATCCAAGAAAATCTGATTTTGTGACATGGTTCCTTTTCCAATGGGTTGCTATAGGACATGCTTTAATCCAGCTCCCAGGTTGCAGTACCTATGGCTTCCACTAGATGTCAACCGTCTTTAGAAAAAGGTTTGAAGACTTTACCTTGTAAACTAGACGAATACAGGAAGTTTTTCCAAGTGGAGTGATTAAGTAATTTCTGTCTGGCGCGCGAGACCCGGGAGCGCGCAGCTCAGTTTTTTACTTTTCTATTGCCCAGGATATTGTCCGTGTGAAATATAATACTTATTATACATATTAGTGTAAAAGGATCGATTAGAAATGTTGTTTGATTTGTTTGCCCCATTGCTCCTTAATTATCCCCAAGAGGTTAAGGGTTAAAATACGGTGTAGACGATAGCTGGAAGTGATCTATCGAATAATATACTGAACACAAATATAAATGCAACCATTTCAAAGAGTTACAGTTCATTGCTTTTTTTACATGTTTTATTTTCCTTTATTTAAGTCAGTTAAGAACAAATTCTTATTTACAATGACGGCCTACCGTTAAGCACATTTGAGTCATATAAGGAAATCAGTAAATTTATATAAATGCATTAGGTCCTAGTCTATGGATTTCACATGACTGGGAACACAGATATGCATCTGTTTGTCACAGATACCTGTAAAAAAAGGTAGGGGCGTGGATCAGAAAACCAGTCAGTATCTGGTGTGACCACCATTTGCCTCATGCAGCGCAACACATCTCCTTCACATAGAGTTGATAAGGCTGTTGATTGCGGCCTGTGGAATGTTGTCCCACTCCTCTTCAATGTCTGTGCAAAGTTGCTGGGTATTGATCATACTGTGTAATGATCATTCTGTTTAATAAGCTTCTTGATTTGCCACACCTGTCAGGTGGATGGATTATCTTGGCAAAGGAGAAATGCTCACTAACAGGGATGTAAACAAATGTGTGCTCAACATTTCAGAGAAATACGCTTTTTGTGTTCATGGAAAAGTTCTGGAATATTTTATTTCAGGTCATGAAACATGGGACCAACACTTTACATGGTGCGTTTATATTTTTGTTCAATGTAGTTTGCCTTTGTTTCCATAGAAAGAGCAGGCAAATGTATTCATACCCCTTGACTTATTCCACATTTTGTTGTGTTACAGCCTGAATTCAAAATTTATAAAATATTTGTTCTCACCCCTCTTTCCACAATACCCCATAATGACAAATTGAAAACATGTTTTTAGAAATGTTTGCAAATTTATTGAAAATTAAATACAGAAATATCTAATATATGTAATTATTCACACCCCAGAGTCAATAAATGTCAGAATCACATTTGACAGTGATTACAGCTGTTATTCTTTCTGGGTAAGTCTCTAAGAACGTTGCAAACCTGGATTGTACAATATTTGCTTTTTATTATTCAAGCTCTGTCAAATTGGTTGTTGATAATTTCTAGACAGGCATTTTTTAAGTCTTGCCAAAGATGTTCAAGCTGATTTAAGTCAACTGTAACTAGGCCACTCAGGAACATTCAATGTCATCTTGGTAACCAACTCCAGTCCATATTTGGTCTTGTGTTTTAGGTTTTGTCCTGCTGAAAGGTGAATTTGTCTCCCAGTGTCTGTTGCGAAGCAGACTGAACCAGGTTTTCCTCTAGGATTTCGCCTGTTCTTAGCTCTATTCCGTTTAATTTAATCCCCCCCCAAAAACTCCATAGTCCTTGCTGATGACAAGCATACCCATAACATGATGCAGCCACCAACATGATGCAGCCACCAACTTGAAAATATTAAGCGTTGTACTTAGTGATGTGTTGGATTTGCCCCAAATATAACACTTTGTATTCAGGATATCAAGTACATTTCTTTGCCACATTTTTTGCAGTTTTACTTTAGTACCTTATTGCAAACAGGATGCATATTTTGTAATATTTTTAATTCTGTACAGGCTTCCTTCTTTTAGGTTAGTATTGTGGAGTTACTACAATGTTGTTGATTCATCCTAAATTTTCCCCTATCACATTTTAGTCATTTAGCAGACACTCTTTTCCAGAGTGACTTACAGTAGTGAGTCATTTAGCAGACACTCTTATCCAGAGTGACTTACAGTAGTGAGTCATTTAGCAGACACTCTTATCCAGAGTGACTTACAGTAGTGAGTCATTTAGCAGATGCTCTTATCCAGAGTGACTTACAATAGTCCTTTCATACTATTTTTTTACCCGTACTGTAACTGTTTTAAACTCTGTAACTGTTTTAAAGTCACCATTGGCCTCAAGGTGAAATCACTTTAGCGGTTTCCTTTCTATCCGGCCACTGAGTTAGGAAAGACGCCTGTATCTTTGTAGTGACTGGGTGTATTGATACACCATCCAAAGTGTAATTACTAACTTCACCATGCTTCACCAATAGGTGCCAAATCTTTGTGAGGCATTGGAAAACCTCCCTGGTCTTTGTGGATGAATCTGTGTTTGAAATTCACTGCTCGACTCAGGGACCTTACAGATAACTGTGTATGTGGGGTACAGATATGAGATAGTCATTCAAAAATTGTTAAACACTATTATTGCACAGTGAGTCCATAAAACGTAGTATGACTTGTTAAGCACATTTTTACTTGTGAACTTATTTAGGCTTGCCATAACAAAGGGTTTAAATAATTATTGACGCAAGACATTTCAGCTTTTACCACTTTGACAGTATGGGCTATTGTGTGTAGCCCAGTGACACAAACTCTCAATTTAATCAATTTTAAATGCAGAATGTAACACTATAAAATGTGAAAAGTTTAAGGGGTGTGAATACTTTCTTAAGGCACTGTGTACAGTAATATAATGAAGTATCTTACTGAAGTTTTGTCTAGAAAAGCAACAGCTTCTTCATAAGGAGACGTATATTAGCTGGTTAGAAACATGTCAGTGTTTGTTTTTGAAAGGTTGGCGCTTTAACATTTAAGAAAAGCATGAATTACTTTCTGAATGTCAATGTTAACTAAATGTGTCTCTAGTGAAAACATCACATTTTTCTCTTGAATGTTGAGTTTTATCTCAAATTTCACATGCCCACAGAAACACACACACACACAGACACACACAGATAATGCACACACAGACACACACACCCCGTCACACACAACTCTCACCTTCCCCTAGCCAAACAGACAGTTTTTCAGAGTGGCTTTGAGGAAAGTTTTGTTGAAAGCTATCCAAATCAAAGCAAATCAAATCTAATTGTATTAGTCACATGCCTTACAGTTATATGCTTACTTACAAACCCCTAACAAACTATGCAGTTTAAAAAATATGAATAAGAATAAGAAATAAAAGGAACAAGGTAGTCTGATCCACAGGTAGTCTGTGTGATTAACATATCACTTCAGAGAATGTTGTTTCTAATGAATTCCTAGCTGGATATCAATGGATAATTATGACATGACTTTAAACTTGAAGGATGGAAAAGATGCTGGAGTAAATCACCAACCAAGCTGATGTGTTAGTTGGTAGCCCTCTTGTGTAGGAGTGGGCCTATACGTACACAATTCAGCACTGAAGAAGAACATGCTATTTATGAACTTATAGAGTAAGAGTTAGTAAATACATTGATAATAAAAACTTGGTAATGTAGCCACAGGGTACAATCTGTGTCAGAGACATTGAACTCTCTGGATGAATACATGAGGAAATATGAATACATTATACAGTCTATAATTTCCAGATATGGATTTAAGACCATATAGAAATACCGTTTGAGACCCACCATGTATGCATGGCTCCCACTTATAGCTATGTCATATTAACGATTCTTTACCCTCCTCCTATGGGACCTTTAATTCGTATTTTATTGAGCAGGGTTTATGGAGGTCATATCGTCTTTGGAAGACCGTATAAGTAGGATGAAGTTGGAGGAGTTTAAAACCCAACCCTATGTGATCATTTAGTAAGGATTTGTATCCAAAGTTTCAACATGAAATCCGCTGTGGTGCTGCCAGCATCATGATCCAATCAAATGTGTCACTGTGATAGTTTGGCAGTACCTTTTACAGAGAGTCATGCTGAAATCCACTGACTGAGCCACAGGAACCACCTAGCCCCGGAATGTGGTAAATCACCAGCTTAGAAGGAACGGTAGGAAACGGTTAAAGGTTTCCACAGTTACAGGTGTTCTGAGGTTCCCATGCTATAGACCTGGCCTATCTTCAATTACACATGAAGGACACAGTCACAATGCACACACATACTCCCCCCCCCCTCTCGCTCTCTCTCTGTCTTTCTCCCTCTCTCAATTAAATTCCTTTCAATTCAATTCAAGGCGCTTTATTGGCATGGGAAACATATGTTAACATTGCCAAAGCAAGTGAGGTAGATAATATACAAAGTGAAATAAACAATAAATATGAACAGTAAACATTACATCCACAGACATCTAAAAGAGTAAAGACATTTCAAATGTCATATTATGTATATATACAGTGTTGTAACAATGTTCAAATGGTTAAAGTACAAAAGGGAAAATAAATCAACTTTAAATATGGGTTGTATTTACAATGGTTTTTGTTCTTCACTGGTTGCCCTTTTCTTGTGGCAACAGGTCACAAGTCTTGCTGCTGTGATGTCACACTGTGGTATTTCACCCAGTAGATATGGGAGTTTATCAAAATCGGGTTTGTTTTCTAATTCTTCGCGGATCTGTGTAATCTGAGGGAAATATGTGTCTCTAATATGGTCATACATTTGGCAGGAGGTTAGGAAGTGCAGCTCAGTTTCCACCTCATTTTGTGGGCAGTGTGCACATAGCCTGTCTTCTCTTTAGAGCCAATAGCAAGGCTATGCTCACTGAGTCTGTACATAGTCAAAGCTTTCCTTAGGTTTGGGTTAGTCAGAGTGGTCATGTATTCTACCACTGTGTACTCTCTGTTTAGGGCCAAATAGCATTCTAGTTTGCTAATTCTTTCCAACGTGTCAAGTAATTATCTTTTAGTTTTCTCATGATTTGGTTGGGTCTAGTTGTGTTGCTGTCCTGGGGCTCTGTGTGGTCTGTTTGTGTTTGTGAACAGAGCCCCAGGACCAGCTTGCTTAGGGGACTCTTCTCCAGGTTCATCTCTCTGTAGGTGATGGCTTTGTTATGGAATATTTGGGAATCGCTTCCTTTTAGTTGATTGTAGAATTTAGCGTCTCTTTTCTGGATTTTGATAATTACCGGGTATCGGCCTAATTCAGCTCTGCATGCATTATTTGGTGTTTTACGTTGTACACGGATGATATTTTTGCAGATTTCTGCATGCAGAGTCTCAATGTGGTGTTTGTCCCATTTTGGGAATTATTGGTTGGTGAGCGGACCCCAGACCTCATAACCATAAAGGGCAATGGGTTCTATAACTGATTCCAGTATTTTTATCCAGATCCTAATTGGTATGTCGAATTTTATGTTCCTTTTGATGGCATTGAAGGCACTTCCTGCCTTGTCTCTCAGATCGTTCACAGCTTTGTGGATGTTACCTGTGGAGATGATGTTTAGGCCAAGGTATGTATAGTTTTGTGTGTGCTCTAGGGCAACGGTGTCTAGATGGAATTTGTATTAGTGGTCCTGGCGACTGACTCTTTTTTGGAACACCATTATTTGTGTCTTCCTGAGATTTACTGTCAGGGCCCAGGTCTGGCAGAATCTGTGCAGAAGATCTAGGTGCTGCTGTAGGCCCTCCTTGGTTGGGGACAGAAGCACCAGATTATCAGCAAACAGTAGACATTTTACTTCAGATTCTAGTAGGCTGAGGCCGGGTGCTGCATACTGTTCTAGTGACCTCGCCACTTCGTTGATATATATGTTGAAGGGGGTGGTGCTCTGCAAGCAGAGTCTGAACATCAGAGAGGATGGCATTGTCTCCCTCAATTCGTGCAATGGCTACTGCTGTAGGTTTCAGGAGTTTCAGGTTGCTTACCACTCTCTCCCAAAATACATAATCCAGGAGGATCCTTTTGATGGGGCTGTCCATATCGGCAGACTGTGATATGGCCATTTCTTGGAGAGACTCCTTCCCCTCCTGGATACTGTCAAACATGATGACAACACCACCCCAACGGGTGTTGCTGGGCAGCTTCAATACGGTGCTCGTATTCTTCTCACTTTGGTTGGTGAGGTAGATTGCTGCTATAACTTGATGACCCTTCACATGCCTAACCATTTCCTTGGCTCTCTTGTAGAGTGTATCCATTGTTTTCAGTGCCATGATGTCCTTGAGGAGCAGATGTTATGCATGAGCAGCACAGCCAATGGGTGTGATGTGAGGGTAGGTATCCTCCACTTTAGACCAAGCAGCCTTCATGTTCGCAGCATTGTCAGTTACCAGAGCAAATATCTTCTGTGGTCAAAGGTCATTGTTGACTGCCTTCTGCTCATCTGCACTGTAGAGACCGGTGTTTCTGTTGTCGCTTATGTCTGTGCTCTTGAAGAATACTGATTGAGGGGTGGAGATGATGTAGTTAATTATTCCTTGCCCACAAACATTCGACCACCCATCAGAGATGATTGCAATACAGTCTGCTCTCTCTAGGATTTGCTTGACCTTCACTTGAACTCTGTTGAACTCTGCATCCAGCAAATGAGTAGATAAAGCATGTCTGGTTGGAGGGGTGTATGTTGGGTGAATCTCTTCCAATACACATTGCCTGTGAGCATCAGAGGTGAACCAGTTGCATACACAGCTCGAGCAAGACATTCATCAGCATTTCTCTGACTACGTTCCTCTACTGAGTCAAAAAAACGTCTGATTCCAGGGGGACCATGAGCTGTTGCTATCGATAAGGTGTCTGATTCCACCTTTTCACCTCGAATAGAAGTAGAGGGACTTTTGTCAGAGGTTGCTTGTTGTGAGTGCTGAGGGAACTTTATGCACTTGGCCAGATGATTCTGCATCTTTGTTACATTCTTCACATATGATTTGGCACAGTATTTGCAAATGTACACCGCTTTTCCTTCCACATTAGCTGCAGTGAAATGTCTCCACACATCAGATAGTGCCCATGGCATTAGAAAAAAAGGAGTAAAAAAAAACAAATACTATTCCATATACAGATAAATAGTTAAGCAGTTAGATTAAACAACTCCTTTGTAAGATAAGTGTTTTAAAATGAAACATGTATGGAAACAGGTGAATTAACACTCCTCAGTTAGCAGGCTCAAGCAAGCTAAAACCCACATTGTAGAAAAATAGCAAGCAGAAAGTGTTAACAAGATAGACATTATTTAAACACACTTTGCTGTAGGATACTATTTATTAGTTAACAAAAAATCATGTATGTCATATAAAATATATTCACCCCACCCAGTATTGTAATCAAAACTTACCAGAAAGCATGTAGTCCTTGGCTCAGACAGTGTAGTAGTGTGGGCTCAATAGCTTCTCATTAGTGTGCAAGATCTTGAGAATCAGCTGTACATGTGATGGGAGAGTGCACTGCACATGTGATGGAAGAATGCACTGTGCATGCAGAAGGTTGCAATTCCATTGAATTGAGGATAGTTTAACCAAAATATGCCACAAGACCTAGAATTGTCTTGTGTATCACACAAAAAAGGTTCACTGTTATAAGCTAACTTTTTTGATGAATTTAAGAAAAATTCTCAAAATTCCAGAGCTTAATATCCCATGGAAAAGTTTCGGAAAATTTCCAGAAATGTACCGTAAAGTTCCCGATCCTTTGCAACCCTAGTTGAGACAACATCGAACAATGACGGGCTATGCTGTAAACCATGTTCTGTTGAGACAACATCTAACACTGACAGGCTACGCTGTAAACCCTTTTCTGTTGAGACAATATCTAACAATGACAGGCTATGCTGTGAAGCCTGTTCTGTTGAGACAATATCTAACAATGACAGGCTATTCTGTAAACCCTGTTCTGTTGGAGAAAACTAGACCAGGTCATCTGCATAGAGAAGGAGCTTTGTTTCTTTGTTGTCTAGGAGGAGCCCAGGAGGTGTAGATTTCTCCAACTGTTTTGCAAATTCATCAATATAGATATTAAACAAGGTTGGGCACAGATTGCTGCCCTGTGTGAGCCCTCAACCCTGCGTGAAAAAAACAGATATTTTTTTTATCCATTTTTTTAACACATTTATTTTCATTGTACATTGATATAATAACATCATAGGGTCTTCCTACAATTCCACTTTGAATGAGTTTGAGGGAGAATCCTTTATGCCAGATGGAGTTGAATGATTTTTTTGAAGTCGATAAAGCACGCAAATATTTGACCCTGGGCGGATTGTTAAACATGTTTTTTATAAGGATGTGTAGGATGTCGATGTTGTCAGATGTTCTTTGTTTCGGTAGGGAGACACTGTTTTCGTTGAGAAAAATCTGTATTCTTGTATTTATTATGTTACAGAAAACCTTCCCTAGATTACTGGGCACACTGATACCACGATAATTATTAGGGTCATATTTGTCTCCAATATGGGCGTTATTATGCCTTCATTCCGTAATTCTGGAATGTATCCTACATTCAACACCAGAGTGAAGAGCTTGAATATGGCTTCCTGCAGTTTAGGGCTCTTTTTCTTCAGCATCTCATTGCAGATACCTTTTGGCCCACAAGCTTTACAGCATTTGATGGCTTTGATTTTCTCTTTCAGCTCTGCTATTTATGATGGGTATACAGTACCTTCAGAAAATATTCATACCCCTTGACTTATTCCACATTTTGTTGTGTTACAGCCTGAATTCAAAATGGATTAAATGGTTTGTTTTTTTCTCAGCCATCTACACACAATACCCCCGTAATAAAGAAATGAAACTTGTTTTTAGAAATGTTTTCACATTTATTGAAAATGAAATACAGAAATATCTAATTTACATAAGTATTCACACACCTCAGTCAGTACTTTGTAGAAGCACCATTGGCAGCGATTACAGCTATGAGTCTATTTGGGTAAGTCTCTAAGAGCTTTCCACTGCTGGATTGTGCATAATTTGCCCTTTATTCTTTTCAAAATTCTTCAAGCTCTATCAAATTGGTTGTTGATCATTGCTAGAAACGATTTTTAAGTAGATTTAAGTTAAAACTGTAACTCGGCCACTCAAGAACATTCACTGTCTTCTTGGTAAGCAATTCCAGTGTAAATGTGTCCTTGTGTTTTAGGTTATTGTCCTGCTGAAAGGTGAACTCCTCTCCCACTGTCTGGTGGATAGCAGACTGACCCAGGTTTTCCTCTAGGATTTTGCCTGTGCATAGCTCCATTACGTTTATGTTTTCCTTAAAAACTCCCCAGTCTTTAACGATATAACCGCTGGAAGTAGTTTGGGGTTGGGGGTGCTGCGACGTCTATATTGGTCTGCTAATGCAGGACTAGTAAAGGCCCAGTGCTCTAGCTTTGTGTTTATAATTCTTTTAATTTTTTTATTCTGATATTTCTGGGTGTACTGCAGCACCCTCAGCACCTATAGTTCCTGCAGCTATGCTTAACAATTACAAGCATACCCATAACATGATGCAGCCACTTGACAATATTGAGATTGTTACTCAGTTATGTGTTGTATTGGATTTGCCCCAAACTTAACACTTTGTATTCAGGACAAAATGTGAATTACTTTGCCACATTTTTTCAGTGTTACTTTTTTTGTAGCAGGATGCATGTCTTAGAATATTTTTATACTGTACTGCCTTAATTTTTTTCACTCTGTCAATTAGGTTAATATTGTGGAGTAATTACAATTACTCAGGTTTCCTCCGTTTTCTCCTATCACAGCCAATAAACTTTGTAACTGTTTTAAAGTCACCATTGGCCTCATGATGAAATCCCTGAGCGGTTTCCTTCCTCTCCGGCTACTGAGTTATGAAGGACGCCTGTATCTTTGTAGTGACTGGGTAGAATGATACACCATCCAAAGTGTAATTAATAACTTCCCCATATTCAAAGGGATATTCAATGTATTTTTTTCCCCACCCATCTACCAATAGGTGCCTTTTGCCCAGCATTGGAAAACCTCCCTGGTCTTTGTGCTTGAATATGTGTTTGAAATTCACTGCTCAACTGAGGGATCATACAGATAATTGTTTAACAAAGGGGTTGAATACTTATTGACTCAAGACATTTCAGATTTTCATTGTAAACATTTTGAAAGACATAATTCCACTTAGACCTTATGGATTATTGTATGTAGGCAAGTGACAAAAAATCTAAAATGAATCAATTTTAAATTCAGGCTGTAAAAGTCTAGGGGTGTGAATGCTTTCTAAAGAAACAATCTATGTTTTGTTGGTCTTTAATTATTGTTTCTAAGTTTTGTAATTTATTAACTAATTTGGTCTGAGTCTCAGTTCATTTCTGGCATTCTGTATTTTCGTATATATTCTTCAAGGTAGTTTTTCCAGATGTTAACATTTCGAATTGGGATGTTTTTCTTATCATGTGAGGTGTTAAACTCTCCCCAAATTTTGGTTTATAGCCTTTTCAATTTTCCCAAGCTCATTAGACATGTAGACTGCTTTTGTGTCTTGTAGCAACTTTTATATTATTTTAGGGCTAGGTGATATTTTACAATCTGGTCTGTGGGGTTTCCGTGTTTTTGGTTTGACAGTTGCATCAGGTTTTTCCTGGCCGTATTACATTCACTGTCCCCCCCCCAAAATGTGGGCATTTTGTTTGTCTATGTTTTACCCACATTTTTTAGACATGACATGATTGTGTTGCCAGTTTGTAGAATATAAAATTTTGTTCATATTCACGCAAATTAATGTTTCTTTACTATACTGTAACTAAATTTGATGTACTGAAAGCGGTTCTGCATGTTATCAATTTCTTGGCTCTTTAATGCTGTCTCATACGCTGTGTTACTGGTCTGGGACTGTAGTTGACTGCATGGATCCTTTAAGATGAAGTGTTATCTGGCAGTGGTCTGACGGGGCAAGTTTGGCATGATTGTAAATGATTGGGCCAATGTGTGACACTGGGATCAAAATGGTTTAAAACAAAAATAAAAATGATTTTCATTCAGTTCCACATGTGTAGTTAGAGGAATAAAATTGAATCTATGCAAATTGGCCCATAACTCCACCTATACAACAACATCCTTTAAGCAGGGTTAATACAGACATTGGCAAGTCAAATTCAAGGTCTTTCAGGGACTTTTTCAAACACTTAATTGTCATTTTCAAGGACGTCCATGATATAAAATTGTATAATTCCTATAATTGTACATATAGGGCATATATACCCCCCCCCCCCCAAAAAAAAAGCCCGCAAATGTAAGAATAATATAACGTTTTAGGCCTTGCCAATGCATTGATATTCAAAGTATTATTACATTCTAAAATATGTGAGAATAATGTGGACTAAACACATTGGATGGATGCATGGTGATTTTTCTGTAGCCGGTGTGGCAGATGCAGGGAGACATAATAAAGTCATGAATAGTGGTAGCGTTAGTCTCACCATTTCAATCTCACCATCGCTATATTTTTTATGAGAAAGTGACTAAAAACCAGGTTCCTTTTTTAATTGAAGGATTTGTATGGAAAGCCAAGTTGAAGCCAACAGACCTTGTCATCCGCATAATAACCACACAAGTGCAATACCCTTCAATTGAAGCAGCGGGAAACAAATGAAAGTAGCCCCATATCTCACAACAACTGATACAAAATGAAATCACAGATAGTTATAAGGGAGCAGGAGAACTTATAAATTGGCTACAATAATTAAAATGACTTTTCAAGCACCAAATTGAGGAAATGTCTGATATTCAAGGTAGACTTATACCAGTACTTGAATTCAAGTTCAAGTAGGCTACATCAAGCCCATGTGTTGTTTAAAATTGTAGGTGTAACGTAGAAAACAAAATGTATTTGTCATGTTATTTCATTACCAGATTATATTGGTGGCGACAGAGATGGTCGCCTCGCTTCGCGTTCTTAGGAAACTATACAGTATTCTTGTTTTTTTATGTATTATTTCTTACATTGTTGCCCCAGGAAATCTTAAGTTTTATTACATACAGCCCGGAAGAACTATTGGAAATAAGAGCAATGTCAACTTACCAACATTACGACCAGGAATACGACTTTCCCGAAGCAGATCCTCTCTTTGGACCACCACCCAGGATAATGGATCTAATCCCAGCAGCTGACCGAAAACAACAGCGACGCAGAAGGGACAGACAGAGCGGTCTTCTGGTCAGGCTTCGTAAACAGGCACATCGCTCACGAGTATACTACTCGCCAATGTCCAGTCTCTCGACCACAAGGTAGACGAAATCATAAAGCATACACCCCCGCCCTTCCTCTTCCCAGAGAGGTGTTTTTCTCTGGGAAGAGAAAAACGGTCCAGCCACCGGGCTTCTCCATGCATCGCACCGACAGAGATAAACAACTCTCTGGGAGAGGAAGGGCGGGGGTGTATGCTTTATGATTAACAACTCATGGTGTGATCACAACAACACACAGGAACTCAAGTCCTTCTGCTCACCCGACCTAGAATTCCTTACAATCAAATGCCGGCCATTCTATCTACCAAGAGAATTCTTGTCAGTTATAGTCATAGCTGTGTACATCCCCCCTCAAGCGAACCCCAAGACGGCCCTCAAGGAACTTCACTCGACTATGTAATCTGGAAACTATATACCCGGAGGCTGCATTTATTGTAGCTGGGGATTTTAACAAAGCAAATTTGAGATCAATGTTAACTAAATATTATCAGCATATTGATTGCACAACAGGAAGGGCTAATACTTCCGCGATGCATACAAAGCCCTCCCCCGCCCTCCCTTCGGCCAATCCGACCGCGACGCCATTTTGCTAGTCCCGGTTTGTAGGCAGAAACTCAAACAGGATGTACCAGTGACGAGAACCATTCAACGCTGGTCTGACCAATCGGAAGCCACGCTCCAAGATTGTTTTGATCACACGGACTGGAATATGTTCCAGTCAGCCTCAGAGAACGACATTGATCTATACGCTGACTCGGTGAGTGCATTTATAAATAAGTGCATTGGCGATGTCGTACCCACTGTGACTGTTAAAACCTACCCTAACCAGAAACCGTGGATGGATGGCGGCATTCGCAAAAAACTGAAAGTGCGGTCCACCGCATTTAACCGTGGAAAGAGGTCTGGTGATATGCCTGAATATAAACAGTCTAGTTTTTCCCTCCGCAAGGCAATCAAACAAGCGAAATGTCGGTACAGGGACAAGGTGGAGTCGCAATTCAAAGGCTCAGACACGAGACGTATGTGGCAGGGTCTACAGGAAATCACGGACTACGTCACAGATACCGACGTCACGCTTCCAGACAAACTAAACACCTTCTTTGCCCGCTTTGAGGATAATACAGTGCCACCGTCGCGGCTTGCTAACAAAGGCTGCACCCCCCCCCCCCCTCTCCTTCTCAGTGGCTGACGTGAGTAGAACATTTAAACATGTTAACCCTCGCAAGGCTGTTGGCCCAGACGGCATCCCTAGCCGCGTCCTCAGAACATGCGCAGACCAGCTGGCTGGTGTGTTTACGGACATATTGAATTGCTCCCTATCCCAGTCTGTTGTCCCCATACGCTTCAAGATGGCTACCATTGTTCCTGTACCTAAGAAGGCAAAGATAACTGAACTAAATGACTACCGCCCTGTACCACTCACTTCTGTCATCATGAAGTGCTTTGAGAGGCTAGTCAAGGATCATATCACCGCCACCTTACCGGCCACCCTAGACCCACTACAGTTTGCATACCGCCACAACAGGTCCACAGATTACCCAAATAAATAATAATACCTATGTAAGAATGCTGTTCATTGACTACAGCTCAGCATTCAACACCATAGTACCCTCCAAGCTCATCATCAAGCTGGAGGCCCTGGGTCTCAACCCCTCCCTGTGCAACTTGGTCCTGGACGGGCCGACCCCCAGGTGGTGAAGGTAGGAAACAACATCTCCACCTCACTGACCCTCAACACTGGGGCCCCTCTCCTGTACTCCCTGTTCACCCAAAACTGCGTGGCCATGCACGCCTCCAACTCAATCATCAAGTTTGCAGACGACACAACAGTAGTGGGCTTGATCACCAACAACGACGAGACAGCCTACAGGGAGGAGGTGAGGGCAATCGGAGTGTGGTGTCAGAAAAAACAACCTCTCACTCAACGTCAACAAAACAAAGGAGATGATCGTGGACTTCAGGAAAAAGCAGCGGGAGCACCCCCCTATCCACATCGAAGGGTCAGCAGTAGAGAAGGTGGAAAGTTCCTGGGCGTACACATCACTGACAAACTGAAATGGTCCACCCACACAGGCAGTGTGGTGAAGAAGGCGCAACAGCGCCCCTTAAACCTCAGGAGGCTGAGGAACTGTTGCTTGTCACCCAAATCCCTAACAAACTTTTACAGATGCACAATTGAGAGCATCCTGTCGAGCTGTATTACAGCCTGGTATGGCAACTGCACCACCCTCAACCGCAAGGATCTCTAGAGGGTGGTGCGGTCTGCACAACGCATCACCGGGGGCAAACTACCTGCTCTCCATGACACCTACAGCACTCGATGATACAGGAAGGACAAAAAGATCATCAAGGACAACAACCACCCGAGCCACTGCCTGTTCACCCCGCTGTCATCCAGAAGGCGAGGTCAGTACAGGGGCATCAAAGCTGGGGCCGAGAGATTGAGAAACAGCTTCTATCTCAAGGCAATCAGACTGCTAAACAGCAATCACTAACTCAGAGAGGCTGCTTCCGACATTGAGACCCAATCACTGGACACTTTAATAAATGGATCACTAGTCACTTTAAACAATGCCACCACTTTAAATAATGCCACTTTAATAATGTTTACATATATTGCATTACTCATATCACATGTATATACTGTATTTTATACCATCTACTGCACCTTGCCTATGCCGCTCGGCCATCGCTCATCCATATACTTATATGTACATGTTCTCATTCACCCCTTTAGATTTGTGTGTATTAGGTAGTTGGTGGGGAAGCTGCTGCTGCTTAACTACGTCTTTCTTTGCAGGACTTGAGCACATGAATCGACAATAATCAAGATAATATACAACTAGAGCCTGCAGGTGTGTTGTGTCAGAAAGGCAGAGCATCTCTTTATTATGGATGGATCTCTCCCCATCTTTACAACCATTGAATCGATATGTTTTGACCATGACAGTTTACAATCTAAGGTAATACCAAGTCATTTAGTCAAATCAAATCACATTTTATTAGTCACATACACATGGTTTGCAGATGTTAATCTAACATTTTCCCAATACCTACAAATACAACTACCTAATACACACAAATCTAAAGGGGTGAATGAGAATATGTACATATAAGTATATGTACATATAGTCTCCTCAACTTGTTCAACAGTCACACCATTCATTACCAGATTCACCTGAGGTTTAGAAATGTCATTTGACTGTCACTCTGAAAATTCCTTCCTGGATCAGATGATGATGTGTGAAAATACACTACATGACCAAAAGTATGTGGACACCTACTCGTCGAACATCTCATTCCAAAATCATAGGCATTAATATGGAGTTGGTCCCCCCTTTGCGGCTATAACAGCCTTCACTATTCTGGGAAGGCTTTCCACTAGCTGTTGGAGAATTGCTGCGGGGACTTGCTTCCATTCAGCCACGAGCATTAGTGAGGTCGGGCGCTGATTTTGGGCGATTACGCCTGGCTCGCAGTCAGCGTTCCAATTCATCCAAAAGGTGTTCGTTGGCATAATGCATTGGGGCAGGTAGCGGTTTCCTGGCATCCGCCAAACCCAGATTCGTTCGTCGGACTGCCGGATTGTGATGCGTGATTAATCACTCCAGAGAACATGTTTCCACTGCTCCAGTCCAATGGTGGCGAGCATTACACCAATCCAGCCGACGCTTGGCATTGTGCATGGTGATCTTAGGCTTGTGTGCGGCTGCTTGGCCATGCAAACCCATTTCATGAAGCTCCTGACAAACAGTTCTTGTGCTGTGAGTGTTGCAACCGAGGACAGACGATTTTTACGCGCTACACGCTTCAGCACTAGGGGTTTCCGTTCTGTGAGCTTGTGTGGCCAACCACTTCGTGGCTAAGCCGTTGTTGCTCCGAAACATTTCCACTTCACAATAAAAGCACTTACAGTTGACTGGGGCAGATCTAGCAGGGCAGAAATTTGACAAAAGTACTTTTTGGAAAGGTGGCTATCTATGACGTTGGCACGTTGAAAGTCACTGAGCTCTTCAGTAAGGCAAGTTTACTGCCAATGTTTGTCTATGGAGATCGCATGGCTGTGTGCTCAATTTTTATACACCTATCAACAACGGGTGTGGCTGAAATAGCCGACTCCACTAATTGTAAGGTGTGTCAACATACCTTTGTATGTATAGTGTGTTAGGGTGTTTCTATAACCTGTTATGGATTTTGACAACATCCGGTGAAATGCAGAGCGCCAAATTCAAATTACAAAAAATGTAATATTAAACATTTATGAAAATACAAGCGTTGCACACCATTCAAAAGCTTTGTCTTGCTAATCTCACAGCGTTGTCAGATTTCAAAAAGGCTTTACGGCGAAAGCATAGCATTTGATTGTCTGAGGACAACGCCCCGCATACTTCCCTCCATTAGCATAATATAACAGCACAGGTGTTACAAAACTCAAAAATACCGATAAAATATATATCTTACCTTTAAAGATCTTCCTCTGATGGCAATCCAAAGGGTCCCAGCTACACAATAAAAGGTCCTTTTGTTCGATAAAGTCCCTCTTTATATCCCAAAAGCTCCGTTTGGTTGGCACGTTTTGTTCAGTAATCCACCGTTCCACTCCAGTCAACATACATACAAACGATACAAAAATACCTATAAACTTTGTCCAATGTCACGATTGCTGGAATAACTGGACCAAAGCGCAGCGCGGTTCCACATCTTTTTAATAGGATGAAACTCACAAAAAGGAAACAAACCAAGAACAAAGAATCTGACGTGGTGTAGTGCAATGGCACTAACCAAAAACAAAGAATCTGACATGTGGTGTAGCGCAATGGCACTAACCAAAAACAAAAACCCACAAAGGCAGGTGGGGAATGGAACAAACTAAATAGGATTCCCAATTAGAGGCAACAACTAACAGCTGCCTCTAATTGGGAACCAACACAAAACCCAACACAAAACCCAACATAAAATCCCCTAAAAAACCCTAGTCACACCCTGACCTAACACACCATAGAGAAACCCAGAGGGCTCTCTATGGCCAGGGCGTGACAGTACCCCCCCCAAAGGTGCGGACTCCGACCGCAACCAAAAGTCAATGGGGGGGTTCGGGTGGGCCTTCGGTGTCAGTGGTGGCTTCGGTGCCGGACGTACCGGCCTGAGCAGGCGACCTGGTGCGTGGAGCCGGCATTGGATTCACCGGGCTGAGACAGCGCACTGGACTCCTGGTGCGTTGAGCAGGAACAGGAGTCACTGGAATGAGAGGACGTACCGGACTGGGACGATGCACTGGAGGCCTGATGCGTGGGGCCGGAACAGGACATACCTTGCTGGGACGACGCACTGGAGGCCTGGTGCGTGGAGCCGGCACAGGTCCCACCGGACTGGTCTCCCGCACCTCTGGGCGAGTACGGGGAGCTGGTACTGGACGTACTGGGCTGGAGAGGCGCACTGCGGGTCTGGTACGTGGAACCGGCGTAGGTCTCACCGGACTGGTCTCACGCACCTCTGCACGAGTGCGGGGAGCCGGCACTGGACACACCGGGCTGGAGAGGCGCACTGGCATCCTCGTGCGTGGAGCCGGCACCATGTGCCCTCCCCCTGGGACTGCTGTGGCCACGAACCCCTCAGGAACTCTCGCCAAGGCCGGGTCTCCCAACCCCCCTTTATCTCCTCCCAGGTCCAATTCACCTTCTCCTCCTGGCCACGCTGCTTGGTCCCGGTGTGGTGGGTTATTCTGTCACGAATGCTGGAATAACTGGACCAAAGCGCAGCGCGGGTTGAGTTCCACATCTTTTTATTAGGATGAAACTCACAAAAAGGAAACAAAACAAGAACAAAGAATCTGACATGTGGTGTAGCGCAATGGCACTAACCAAAAACAATAACCCACAAAGGCAGGTGGGGAAGGGAACAAACTAAATAGGATTCCCAATAAGAGGCAACGACTAACAGCTGCCTCTAATTGGGAACCAACACAAAACCCAACATAAAGTCCCCTAGAAAACCCTAGTCACGCCCTGACCTAACACACCATAGAGAAACCCAGAGGGCTCTCTATGGCCAGGGCGTGACAGTCCAAACAACTCCAACAATGTTTCTAATCTATCCTCAGGTATTCTAATATGTATATAAACGATAATATTTCTGATGGAAAATAACCTGCTCAATAGAAAAGGAAAAAACCGAAGCGCGCACTCTGTCACGCGCGCCAAACAGTACAGTCCTCTCCAGAGTCCACTTGGAAAAACAGCTCTTACTTGGTGGTTTTTCAAAAAACAAGCCTGAAACCTTGTGTAAAGACTGTTGACATCCAGTGGAAGCCATAGGTACTGCAATCTGAAAGCTATTCCTTCAATGTGCAATAGGGAAAGGATAACAATAGACAGGGAGCTCCATTATATTTTTTTCCGGATGGATTTTCCTCAGGTTTTCGCCTGCCATATCAGTTCTGTTATACTCACAGACATTATTTTAACAGTTCTATCCAATACTACCAATTATATGCATATCCTAGCTTCTGGGCCTGAGTAACAGGCACTTTACTTTGGGCACGCCAGACTCTCCGAACTTCCGAACACTGCCCCCGAGCCGGAAGAGGATAAACTAGGGAACCAGTAAGGATTTCTTACACTGGACAACTTGTTACAGCTGTTGATAAGTCATTAAGCTATTGATGTCATTGATAATAATCTTTTTTTTTTTTTTGTGTCATTAAATTAAGATAAATTTTGCAAATGTATTAAAAATAGCAAACGGAAATAGTACATTTACAAAAGTATTCAGACCATTTACTCAGTACTTTGTTTAAGCACCTTTGGCTGCGATTACAGCCTCGAGTCTTCTTGGGTATGACGCTACAAGCTTGGCACACCTTTATTTGAGGAGTTTCTCCCATTCTTCTCTACAGATCCTCTCAAGCTCTGTCAGGTTTTGATGGGGAGCGTCACTGCACAGCTATTTTCATGTCTCTCTAGAGATATTTGATTGGGGTCAAGTCCGGGCTCTGGCTGGGCCACTGAAGGACATTAAGAGACTTTTCCCGAAGCCACCCCTGCTTTGTCTTGGCTGTGTGCTTAGGGTTGCTGTCCTGTTGGAAGATTAACCTTCGCCCCAGTCTGAGTTCCTGAGCGCTCTTTAGCAGGTTTTCATCAAGGATCTCTCTCTTCTTTGCTCCATTCATTTCTCCCTCAATCAGACTCCCAGTCCATGCGCTGAAAAACATTCCCACAGCATGATGCTGCCACCACCGTGCTTCACCGTAGGGATGGTGCCAGGTTGCCTCCAGATGTGACATTTGGCATTCAGGTCAGAGAGTTCAATCTTGGTTTCATCATACCAGAGAATCTTGTTTCTCATGGTCAGAATCCTTTAGGTGCCTTTTGCCAAACTCCAAGCGGGTGGTCATGTGCGACTCTACCCTGAAAGCCTGATTGGTGGAGTGTTGCAGAGATGGTTGTCCTTTTGTAAGGTTCTCCCATCTCCACAGAGGAACTCTGGAGCTCTGTCAGAGTGACTATCGGGTTCTTGGTCACCTCCCTGTGAATTGAATATAGGACAATATAACACAATAGATCTGGTAGAAGAAAATACAAAGAAGAAAACAACCTTTTTTTTTCTACCACCATCTTTGAAATGCAACAGAAAGGTCCCACATCTAGCCACCACTCTGATTGTAACTCCGATGGTGTCCACAAGATGGCAGTAGTGTATGTGCAAAGTTTCAGATGGATAACTTGAAGTATGAGCAAACTACATGACATTACTACCCAGGTACATTTGGGCAAATTGTGAAGAAGACATTTACATTCACATTACATTTTTCTGCAAGAATATCGTCAAATCTGTATACTTGGACTTGGATATATCTTTTCCAGTATTAGTAGCCATATTTTAAGTTCAACATTTGCAAAACAACCAGTTTTCATAAATTATAAGAATATGGAGAGTTATGAAGTTTTGTCCAAAATGAAAAGGCATGCTGTCGCACAAGGTTAGCAGCTACATTTTGCGACAGATACGGGGTTTCCCATACTGCTTTAAAGCCCAGCTTAAGTTACAGTCGATCAAGTGAAGACCGACCGCGTCATCGGCGTGCCATGAAGGCGTCGCTCTCTGGCCAAATCTGGTGTCCTATAGTATATACTACACCCCTAATGATATAGTGAAGTCTGATTACGTTCTAGGATCTCTGAGGAATACATACGAACGTGATTTGACTGGTTGAAACAACGTTTAGGGTTAGATTTTCACAGATTCCTTTCTTTGCAAATTGAACGAGTGGAAATACAAAATCGATCGTGCATGCTGTATGGACCTTTTTTAGGATATGAAAAAGGATTTTATCTAACAAAATTACACTTCATGTTATCTCTGGGACCAATTGGATGATAAATCAGAGCAAGATTTCAGAATGTAAGTACACATTTCACCTTCAGAGGTGAATTTATCAAACCTATCGCGGTGAAAAAAGTGTTTTGTTGTTAGGAGCTCTCCTCAAACAATACCATGGCATTTTTTTCGTAGTAATAGCTACTGTAAATTGGACAGTGCAGTTATATTAACAATTAAGAATTTAAGCTTTCAGCCGATATAAGACACTTATATGTACCGACATTTGTTGTTTCTCTAAAATCTGCGATGGTGACACAAGGTGCTGCATGATTTACAACTGTCCCGTTGATGGGACACCGATCCCCAACATTTAAGAATGATGGAGCCACTGGGTTGTTTTGGACCTTCAATGTTGCAGACATTTTCTTGTACCCTTCCCCAGATCTGTGCCTCGACACAATCCTGTCTCGGAGCTCTTCGGACAATTCCTTCGACTTCATGGCTTGGTTTTTGCTCTGACATGCACTGTCAACTGTTGGACCTTATATAGACAGGTGTTTGCCTTTCCAAATCATGTTCAATCAATTTAATTTACCACAGTTGGACTCCAATCAAGTTGTAGAAAAATCTCAAGGATGATCACTGGAAACAGGATGCACCTGAGCTCAATTTCGAGTTTCAAAGCAAAAGGTCTGAGTACTTATGTCAATTTGCAATAATTTCTAAAAACCAGTTTTCGCTCTGTGATTGTGGGGTATTGTGTGTAGATTGATGAGGAACAAAAATTATTTAATCAATTTTAGATTTAAAATGTCAAGGGGTCTGAATACTTTCCGACTGCACTGTATATTTAATTATCACTGCTGCGTAGCTCTTCTTCTCTACTGAATGTTGTGGCTGGCTGGGTGCTCTGCCAGGGAGAACTGGTGGGGGGACATGAGGACCAGGGGCAGTCTGGGGACTTTGGGGATGTGGGCTCTCTGTAGCTTGGGGCTCCTTGGATGTTGAGGAGAGGCCCTGGGACTCTTGTAGTGCCAGTTAGTCTTTGGGCTTGGTCTGGGTGTTGGAGAGGGTCCGGTCCAGGGCAGTGTCTTTCAGGGCTTTTTGCAAAGAGACTGACTTCGTTCTTGCTGAGGTCGTAGAAGTGGTGAGGCTGGATGTCCCAGTGCATCTTTGTCAGAGGGGAACAGGCCTGTGATACTTCTGTATTGATGGTGTTGATGGCTCACTGGTGCAAGTCTCTCTCTCTCTCTCTCTCTCTCTCTCTCTCTCTCTCTCTCGTTGGGAGGAGCAGGTTGACTCAGACAAATTGTCACCTTGCGTCTGCCTAGTGAGCGCACATCCACAGCCATATTAATGTCATGTTACAATATTAATGATTATCATGAATAAAAAATGACAACATTAACTGCAATCTAGGCTCTAATTGGGGAAAAAGGGCATGGAAGGTTTTGATTCTCCCCTTACCCCCTATTTGACGGTTTGGTTAGAACACACATACAAACACTCTATCCCTCCTATCTCCCCCCCCCGCCCACCACCATAAACCTGATTCAACAGGTCAGTGACCAGGTGATGAACTATGTCTTGTATCCCTATTTCCCCCCTGTAGCCCCATCATCCCCCGGTGTCGACTCCGCCTCTTTGCAGCGAGCAGGCAGCCACAGCGCTGGGGGAAGCAGCCACAACGCCGGGGGAAGCTACGGTCGTGGGGGTGCCAATAACTATGCTACAGTGGGCCCAGGATATACAGCAGAGGCCTATGCTACAGACCCCTACACTGCAGACCCCTACCGTACACTGCAGTACTGCCCATCTGTAGAGTCTCCTTACAGCAAGTCTGGACCAGCCCTGCCACCTGAGGGGACGCTAGCACGATCACCATCTATAGACTCCATACAGAAAGACCCAAGGTAGTATAACTCACACACACACACACACACACACACACACACACACACACACACACACACACACAGTGTTGCGGTCACTGTCCTGTGGCGGTCACTGTCCTGTGGCGGTCACCTGTCCTGTGACCTCACATATTGATCCTGTGTCAATCGATTTCAATCAGCTCCAATCGTCTCCACACTGTGTGTTGGGACTGTAGAGACTAGTAGGAGATCAGAGAGGTCCACTCTGGAAGGAACTGACAGTCATGTGACCTCTCCTTCTGTGGTATTGATGGGAAACCACAGTGGACACTTTAATTGTTCATACACAAGCACTGTTATGCACACACACAACAGAGCAACATTACTTCTCCTTCCCACTGTGCTGTGTTCCAGCCCAGCTTTCCTGGTGTGTTTCATCATTACCATGCTTTTGTCAGTTATAAAGAGATATGGTTTCACATGGTTTTCATGTTTAATTCAGCATCCACCAATCTGAAGAGAGAGGGAGAGAGGTAAGGAGAGACAGAAAGAGATATACCACAAAGGATGTTGGTGCGTGTGTGTCTGTGCATCTGTGTTTGTGCGTCTGTGCGTCTGTGTGTGTTTGTGCTTCTGTGCGTGTGTGTGTCTGTGTCTGTGCGTGTGCATGTGCATGCGCGCCAGTGGAGAATCCTACTGAGCATTGGTGAAGTCCATAAAACTGGGATGTGGTGGTGGTAGTACTATCAACTCCCTAGAATTACACAGTCATTACAGACAGAGAGCAACACAGTCATAGAGAAGGAAAGAGAGAGAGAGAGAGAGAACATAGAGGAATAACAAATTTGGAACCTAATACCTACCGGGGGATATGCGTCAACAGCAACCTTGGGAAAATCCTGCATTATCATTAACAGCAGACTCCCTGCATTTCCTCAGTGAAAACAACGTACTGAGTATTTTTACTAAATTACCATACGACAGAACACGTATTCACCCTGTACATCCGTATACAGTGGGGAAAAAAAGTATTTAGTCAGCCACCAATTGTGCAAGTTCTCTCACTTAAAAAGATGAGAGAGGCCTGTAATTTTCATCATAGGTACAGTTCAACTATGACAGACAAAATGAAGAAAAAAAATCCAGAAAATCACATTGTAGGATTTTTAATGAATTTATTTGCAAATTATGGTGGAAAATAAGTATTTGGTCAATAACAAAAGTTTATCTCAATACTTTGTTATATACCCTTTGTTGGCAATGACAGAGGTCAAACGTTTTCTGTAAGTCTTCACAAGGTTTTCACACACTGTTGCTGGTATTTTGGCCCATTCCTCCATGCAGATCTCCTCTAGAGCAGTGATGTTTTGGGGCTGTCGCTGGGCAACACGGACTTTCAACTCCCTCTAAAGATTTTCTATGGGGTTGAGATCTGGAGACTGGCTAGGCCACTCCAGGACCTTGAAATGCTTCTTACGAAGCCACTCCTTCGTTGCCCGGGCGGTGTGTTTGGGATTATTGTCATGCTGAAAGACCCAGCCACGTTTCATCTTCAATGCACTTGCTGATGGAAGGAGGTTTTCACTCAAAATCTCACGATACATGGCCCCATTCATTCTTTCCTTTACACAGATCAGTCGTCCTGGTCCCTTTGCAGAAAAACAGCCCCAAAGCATGATGTTTCCACCCCCATGCTTCACAGTAGGTATGGTGTTCTTTGTCCTCCAAACACGACGAGTTG
>QNTS01005492.1:44107-59982 GCA_003317085.1 Hucho hucho
AAGCACTTCATGGCTACAGACATGAGTGCTTCGGGTCCAAACTTTAGGCAGGTTACTTTAGTGTTCTTGGGCACAGGGACTATGGTGGTTTGCTTAAAACATATTGGTATTACAGACTCAGTCAGGGAAAGGTTGAAAATGTCAGTGAAGACACTTGCCTGTTGGTCAGTGTATGCTCGGAGTACACGTCCTGCTAATCCGTTGTGAATGTTGACCTGTTTAAAGTTCTTACTCACATCGGCTATGGAGAGCACGATCACACAGTCGTCCAGATCTGTTGATACTCTCATGCATGCTTCAGTGTTACTTGCCTCAAAGCGAGCATAGAAGTAATTTAGCTCATCTGGTAGGCTCGTGTCACTGGGCATCTCGTGGCTGTGCTTCCCTTTGTAATAGTTTGCAAGCCCTGCCACATCTGATGAGCATCGGAGCCGGTGTTGTACGATCAATCTTCATCCTGTATTGACACTGTGCCTGTTTGATGGTTCGTCGGAGGGCATAGCAGGATTTCTTATAAGCTTCCGGGTTAGAATCCTGCTCCTTGAAAGCAACAGCTCTACCCTTTAGTTAAGTGCGGATGTTGCCTGTAATCCATGGCTTGTGGTTGGGGTATGTACGTACTGTCACTGTGGAGATTACTTCATTGATGCCCTTATTGATGAAGCCAATGACTGATGTGGTGTATTCCTCAATGCCATCGGAAGAAACCCGGAACATATTCCAGTCTGTGCTAGCAAAACAGTCCTGTAGCTCGGCATCTGCTTCATCTGACCACTTTCTTATGCACCGAGTCACTGGTGCTTCCTGCTTTAGTTTTTGCTTGTAAGTAGGAATCAGGAAGATAGCATTATGGTCAGATTTGCCAAATGGTCTCTGTTTGTGGAGTAAAGGTGGTCTAGAAATGTTTTTCCCTTGGTTGCACATTTAAGATCGGTGTGTCCCCCCCCACGGGACCGTTAAGCTAACGTATGCTAATGTCATTAGCATGAGGTTGTAAGTAACAATAACATTTACCAGGACATAGACATATCTGATATTGGCAGAAAGCTTCAATTCTTGTTAATCTAACTGCACTGTCCAATTTACAGTAGCTATTACAGTGAAAGAATACCATGCTATTGTTTGAGGAGAGTGCACAATTATGAACTTGAAAATGTATTAATAAACCAATTAGGCACATTTGGGCAGTCTTGATACAACGTTTTGAAAATATATTTAATGGTTCATTGGATCAGTCTACAACTTTGCACATACACTGCTTCCATCTAGTTGCCGGAATCTAAATTGCGCCTGGGCTGGAATAATACATCATGGCCTTTCTCTTGCATTTCAAAGATGATGGTACAAAAAAATACTTTAGACGCCCGACAAGGCCATCATCCCCGTGTATTATATTTTACCAGATCTAGTGTTTTATATTCTGCTACATTCATTTCACATTTCCACAAACTTCAAAGTGTTTCCTTTCAAATGGTATCAAGAAGGTACATATACTTGCTTCAGGTCCTGAGCTACAGGCAGTTAGATTTGGGAATGTAATTTTAGGCGAAAATTGAAAAAAAGGATCAGATCCATAAGAGGCATTTAACATGCTGGTAGAAATGAGGTAAAACGGATTTGAGTTTCCCTGCATTAAATTCCCTGGCCACTAGGAGCGCCACCTCTGGATGAGCATTTTCCTGTTTGCATGTGGCCGTACGCAGCTCATTGAGTGCGGTCTTAGTGCCAGCATCGGTTTGTGGTGGTATATAGACAGCTACAGCTTATTATAAGATACTTTACCTCAGGCGAGCAAAATCTCGAGACTTCCTTAGATTTTGTATACCAGCTGTTGTTTACAAACATACATAGACCGCCACCCCTTGTCTTACCAGAAGCTGCTGTTCTATCCTGCCGAAAAAGCTTAAAACCCACCAGCTGTATGTTATTCATGTCGTCGTTCAGCCACGACTCGGTGAACCATAAGATATTATAGTTTTTAATGTCCCATTGGTAGGATATATGTGATCGTAGATTGTCAATTTCATTATCGATTGATTGCACGTTGGCTAATAGAAAGAAAGACTCTTCCTCCAGTATGGGGTGAGTAATCGCTGTCCTGATATCTAGAAGCACTTTTCGGTCATACGAAAATAAGTTCCAAATAACATGAAACAACTTACACAATAGCACAATTTATTACTGGATTGTTAACTTCTTAGGGAGTGGTGGGGCGCTAAAAATACTTGAATCAGTTATAGAACCTATTTCCGTTTATGGTTGTGAGGTCTGGGGTCCGTTCACCAACCAATAATTCACAAAATAGGACAAACACCAAATTGAGACAACGTAAAACACCAAATAATGCATGCAGAGCAGAATTAGGACGATACCCGCTAATTTTCAAAATCCAGAAAGGAGCCATTAAATTCTACAACCACCTTTAAGGAAGCGATTCCCAAACCTTCCATAACAAAGCCATCACCTACAGCGAGATGAACCTAGAGAAGAGTCCCTTCAGCAAGCTGGTCCTGGGTAGGGCTGTGGCGGTCATGAAATTGTGTCAGCCGTGATGGTCGAGCAAATAACTGCCGGTCTCACGGTAATTGACCGTTAATTAACATAAACACATCTTGCATCTCCTGGCTTCCACACAGCCAACAAGCCACTGATGCAGACCTTTGGAACATCTACATTTAAAAAGTCTAATGAATCCATGTAATATAGCCTACACCACAATAAATCCATTACATATTTTAGACAGGTCTAAAGAAGCATGATATGAAGAAAATGTAGTCTATTTCAGAAGAACAGAACAGCATAATCTGAGTTGTCCTTATGTTAGGTCCTGATCTGGCTATGCCATATGGCTGTGGGCTACACTAGTTCATTTAGCAGACAAGATTTGCTTAGATTCCGTGGCATTATTTTATATTATTTTATAGTATGAACGTAGCTGAATAAAATAGAAAGGATATTTTCTCCAAATGATTTGTTGTTGTTCTGTGTTGAGCGGTTAACAAAGGAACATGTACTTCTGTATGCTTAATTTAGAGTTATTTCTGTAACTTTAGTTGTGATGCAGATGTTGGGCTATATGTTTCGATTTTTTAATACCTTCTAAGGCTACAGACACATCGGGGACGCAACTGTGCGCATCCGTATCCAATTCCGAGGTGCATATTGAAGATATTGGAAGAACTGTCCACATTTACTTTTCATCAGCCAACTAGATGAGTAGGCCTAACGAACGCACTAGCCTATGCCAATCGACTATCCCGCATAGTACAAAAGTTGACCGATTTCTATTCCTTGTGATAAATACATATTCCAAACATTGTCTGGGACAGTTGTGGGATGTGATAGATCCCAAATTAATACAAACACTAGGATAAAAAAAAAATGTTTTATGCAATGAGCATGACGCAACAGATCAAAACATTTAGCCTAAAATATTGATAAACCATTAGGCTATTTCTTCACATTATAAGTGCAGCAATGCGCACACGGCAGTAGGCTATAAGTGCGAATGTTCCATTAGCAGGAAAACACCATTCTCAAAAATACATGTCATTAATATTAGGAAACTTGAGAAATAAAAATATATAGTATGCCTACAGTAGGAAGCTGATGGGATCCTCATCTTAATAGAGGCCATCACTCTGTTTTCTCACACAATTGCATAGCCTATAGAAATGTTGCGCAACATGAGCTCATGGGCTCTCATTAAGTGTTTGATTAGATTTTCGAATACATTTGCATTGATGTCAGAGTGGTTAGAGGGACAATAGACTGCTGAGTACCAGGCAGTTAGCGAGTTTGGTAGGCAACTAATGACCATCAGCAGCATCAGAGCTTGGAGAAGCCTAATTACCGGGACTAAACGGTCATGTGGAATTTGACTGCCATCATGACTTGTGACCGCTGGTGTGGCAGTAATATGGTCACCATAACAGCCCTAGTCCTGGGGCTCTGTTCTCAAACACAAAGAGACCCCACAGATCCCCAGAACAGCATCACAATTAGACCCAAACAAATCATGGGAAAACATGATTTGTTTGTGACCTGGCTCTCAACTTGACACATTGGAAAGAATTAACCAAAAAACAGAGCAAACTGGAATCCTTTTTGGCCCTAAACAGAGATGACACAGTGGCAGAATACCTGACCCAAACTGAAGGAAAGCTTTGACTATGTACAGACTCAGTGAGCATAGCCTTGCTATTGAGAGAGGCCGCTTTAGGCAGACCTGGCTCTTTTTTCTTTTCTTTTACCTTTATTTTACTAGGCAAGTCAGTTAAGATCAAATTCTTATTTTCAATGACGGCCTAGGAACAGTGGGTTAACTGCCATGTTGAGGGGCAGAATGACACATTTTTACCTTGTCAGCTCGGGGATTTGATCTTTCAACCTTTCAGTTACTAGTCCAATGCTCTAACCACTAGGCTATCTGCCGACCTGGCTCTCAAGAGAAGACAGGCTATGTGCACACTGCCCACAAAATGAGGTGGAAACTGAGCTGCACTTCCTAACCTCCTGCCAAAAGTATGACCATATTAGAGACACATATTTCCCTCAGATTACACAGACCCACAAAGAATTTGAAAACAAATCCAATTTTGATAAACTCCCATATCTATTGGGTGAAATACCATAGAGAGAAAAAGGAGAGAGAGAGGTAGAGGCTGAATTGAGAGCGGGAGATAGTGATAGATAGAGAGAGAAAGGCTAGAGAGAGGTAGAGGCTTCAAGGAGAGAGGGAGATAGATGGAGAAAGGGGAGCGAGATAGTGGGAGATAGAGGGAGATAGATAAAGAAAGGAGAGAGGGGGAGAGAGAGAAAGAAAGGAAAGAGGGAGATAGATGGAGAAAGGGGAGATAGCGAGAGAGAGAAATTAGATAGAGGGAGAAATGGGAGAGGGAGATAGCGGTAGATAGAAAGGAGTTAGAGGGAGACAGGAGAGAGGGAGAGAGAGAAAGCAGGGAGATGGAGAGGGAGATCGAGTGAGAAAGGGGAGAGATAGATAAAGACAGAAAGAAGAGAGTTATAGAGAGAGAAAGGAGAGAAAGAGAGAGAGGGAGAAAGTAGAGAGAGATAGAGGGAGAAAGGAGAGCTCTTGAATGTATTTTTCATCCTCTCTCTCTCTCTCTCTTTCTTACTAAGCCAAGGTGGTCAGAGCTGTGAGCACGACACCATTCACAGAAATATTATAGAATATGAATAGCTCTTTGTTCCTATACCACTCACATTCATTGTCCTCAGTGAAGCCTGCATGTTAGCTTGCCACTATGGTGTGTGAGTCAGATAGCTATTGCTGTAACCTTGAGTGAACATAGGTGAGACTGAGAGCCATATGCAATCTAAAACTGTATCCATCCAGAGTAACTATGCATGGTCAAAATCAAATCAAATCAAATTTATTTATAAAGCCCCCCTTACATCAGCTGATGTCACAGAGTGCTGTACAGAAACCCAGCCTAAAACCCCAAACAGCAAGCAATGCAGGTGTAAAAGCACTGCAGGTGTAAAAGCACGGTGGCTAGGAAAAACTCCCTAGAAAGGCCAAAACCTAGGAAGAAACCTAGAGAGGAACCAGGCTGTGAGGGGTGGCCAGTCCTCTTCTGGCTGTGCCGGGTGCAGATTATAACAGAACATGGACAAGATTTTAAAATGTTCATAAAACAGGCAGAACAGTTGAAACTGGAGAAGCAGCACGGCCAGGTGGACTCGGGACATCAAGGAGTCATCAGGCCAGGTAGGCCTTGAGGAATGGTCCTAATGCTCAGGTCCTCCGAGAGAGAGAAGAAGAAAAAAGAAAGAAAGAGAGAGATAATTAGAGAGAGCATACTTAAATTCGCACAGGACACCAGATAAAATAAATACTCCAGATATAACAGACGGACCCTAACCCCCCGACACATAAACTACTGCAGCATAAATACTGGGGGCTGAGACAGGAGGGGTCGGGAGACACTGTGGCCCCGTCCGACGATACCCCCGAACAGGGCCAAACAGGCAGGATATAACCCCACCCACTCTGCCGAAGCACAGCCCCCACACCACTAGAGGGAAATCTTCAACCACCAACTTACCATCCTGAGACAAGGCCGAGTATAGCCCACAAGATCTCCGCCACGGCACCAGTAAGCCAGTGACTCAGCCCCTGTAATAGGGTTAGAGGCAGAGAATCCCAGTGGAGGGGAAACCGGCCAGGCAAAGACAGCAAGGGTGGTTCGTTGCTCCAGTGCCTTTCCGTTCACCTTCACACTCCTGGGCCAGACTACACTCAGTCATAAGACCTACTGAAGAGATGAGTCTTCAATAAAGACTTAAAGGTTGAGACAGAGTCTGCGTCTCTCACATGGATAGGCAGACTATTCCATAAAAATGGAGCTCTATAGGAAAAGGCCCTACCTCCAGCTGTTTGCTTAGAAATTCTAGGGACAGTAAGGAGGCCTGCGTCTTGTGACCGTAGCGTACGTGTAGNGGTTCGTTGCTCCAGTGCCTTTCCGTTCACCTTCACACTCCTGGGCCAGACTACACTCAGTCATAAGACCTACTGAAGAGATGAGTCTTCAATAAAGACTTAAAGGTTGAGACCGAGTCTGCGTCTCTCACATGGATAGGCAGACTATTCCATAAAAATGGAGCTCTATAGGAAAAGGCCCTACCTCCAGCTGTTTGCTTAGAAATTCTAGGGACAGTAAGGAGGCCTGCGTCTTGTGACCGTAGCGTACGTGTAGGTATGTACGGCAGGACCAAATTGGAAAGATAGGTAGGAGCAAGCCCATGTAATGCTTTGTAGGTTAGCAGTAAAACCTTGAAATCAGCCCTTGCCTTAACAGGAAGCCAGTGTAGAGAGGCTAGTACTGGAGTAATATGATCAAATTTTGGGGTTCTAGTCAAGATTCTAGCAGCCGTGTTTAGCACTAACTGAAGTTTATTTAGTGCTTTATCCGGGTAGCCGGAAAGTAAAGCATTGCAGTAGTCTAACCTAGAAGTTACAAACGCATGGATTAACTTTTCTGCATCATTTTTGGACAGAAAGTTTCTGATTTTTACAATGTTACGTAAATGGAAAAAAGCTGTCCTTGAAACAGTCTTGATATGTTCGTCAAAAGAGAGATCAGGGTCCAGAGTAACGCCGAGGTCCTTCACAGTTTTATTTGAGACGACTGTACAACCATCAAGATTAATTGTCAGATTCAACAGAAGATCTCTTTGTTTCTTGGGACCTAGAACTAGCATCTCTGTTTTGTCAGAGTTTAAAAGTAGAAAATTTTCCGCCATCCACTTCCTTATGTCTGAAACACAGGCTTCCAGGGAGGGCAATTTTGGGGCTTCACCATGTTTCATCGAAATGTACAGCTGTGTGTCATCCGCATAGCAGTGAAAGTTAACATTATGTTTCCGAATGACATCACCAAGTGGTAAAATATATAGTGAAAACAGTAGTGGTCCCAAAACAGAGCCTTGAGGAACACCGAAATTTACAGTTGATTTGTCAGAGGACAAACCATCCACAGAGACAAACTGATATCTTTCCGACAGATAAGATCTAAACCAGGCCAGAACTTGTCCATGTAGACCAATTTGGGTTTCCAATCTCTCCAAAAGAATGTGGTGATCGATGGTATCAAAAGCAGCACTAAGGTCTAGGAGCACGAGGACAGTTGCAGAGCCTCGGTCTGACGCCATCAAAAGGTCATTTACCACCTTCACAAGTGCAGTCTCAGTGCTATGGTGGGGTCTAAAACCAGACTGAAGCGTTTCGTATACATTGTTTGTCTTCAGGAAGGCAGTGAGTTGCTGCGCAACAGCTTTTTCTAAAATGGTGACTCATATCATCTTATATAATGAATGCGTTATTAATGTCATGTAATCTAAGTGATGTGAGATGTACTGGGCGTATATCTCAGCCTGCAGCTTGTGTTGAACCCCAGACAAAGTGCCTGGTTTTGTGACCCATATGTCAGAGCGGCCCTCTGGGGCTGAAGTGTCTAGCGATGTAGTTTGTGTTTTTCTGTGTGTGTGTGTTCCTGTAGGCCTGTTAATGTCCTAGTTAAAGGTCAGACGCCACTGTGTCGCCCCACATTACTAAACACTTCACCCAGAGGGCTACACACACACACACACAAGCACACATGCACAGACACACAAACACACGTACACATATGGCAAAACATTTCTTAATCCGTAACATTGAGCTGTAACAACCATACTTTAATACACAGCCACGTTCTGCTATAACATATAATAATATCACCCAAACCCACCCTGCTACCCACTCCACACCAGAGATAATAACATCACCCAAACCCACCCTGCTACCCACTCCACACCAGAGATAATAACATCACCCAAACCCACCCTGCTACCCACTCCACACCAGAGATAATAACATCACCCAAACCCACCCTGCTACCCACTCCACACCGGAGACAAAAACACATCAAATGTGTTTGCTCTTTTATTTCACTGTGACTACCATTATTGAGACAGCAATGGGGTAAGCTCAAGGTGGTTTTGTGTGTCTTTTTGTTAACAACAACTTTTGTGTGATCTCTAATATTAAGGAAGTCTCAAGGTTCTGCTCGCCTGCTTTGAAAATCTGGTTATGGCTCACATCAACACCATCATCTCAGACACCCTGGACCCACTCTATTGCACTCCACACTGCCCTTTCCCACTTGGAAAAAAGGAACACCTACGTGAGAATGCTGTTCACTGACTACTGCTCAGCGTTCAACACCATAGTGCCCTCCAAGCTTATCACTAAGGTAAGGGCCCTGGGACTAAACTCCTCCCTCTGCCACTGGATCCTGGACTTCCTGAGGGGATGCCCCCAGGGGGTGAGGGTAGGCAACAATACATCCGCCACTGTGAACCTCAACACGGGGACCCCTCAGGGGTGCATGCTTAGTCCTCTCCTGTACTCCCTGTTCACCCACGACTGTGTGGTCGCGCACGACTGCAGCACATGATTAAGGAGCTGATCATGGACTACAGGAAACGGATGACCGACCACGCCCCCTTTCCCATCGACGGGCTGTAGTGGAGCGGGTCGAGAGCTTCAAGTTCCTCTGTGTCCACATCACTAAGGATCATGGTCCACACACACCAACACAGTCGTGAAGAGGGCACGACAACACCTCTTCCCTCTCAGGAGGCTGAAAGAATTTATCATGGGCCCTCAGATCCTAAAAAAATTCAACAGCTGCACCATTGAGAGCATCTTGACTGGCTGCATCACCGCATGGTATGGCAACTGCAAGGCATCCGACCGCAAGGCACTACAGAGTGTAGTCCGGATGGTCCAGTACATCACTGGGGTTGAGCTTCCTGCCATCTAAGACGCCTATACCAGGCGGTGTCAGATGAGATGAAGGCTCCAGCCACCAAAGTCATAGACTGTTCTCTCTGCTACCTCACGGCAAGCGGTACCGGAGCGCCAAGTCTGGTACCAACAGGACCCTGAACAGCTTCTATCCCCAAGCCATAAGACTGCTAAATAGTTAGTTACATTTTAAACCTAATAGCTTCTCGGACTATCTGCATTGACCGTCTTTTGACTCATCACATACACTGCTGCTAATCATTATACAGTATGTACAAAGCTACATCAATTACCTCGTACCCCTGCACATCAACTCGGTACTGGTACTCCCTGTATATAGCCAAACTATCATTACTCATTGTGTATCTATTTTTACTTTTATTTCTCTGTTATATTGTTATATTTCATATTTTGTTATAACAAACCTATATTTCAACCTATTTCTTTCAACGTTCAACCTACTTATCCCCTTTGGTTAAACCTAACAAATACAAACTAAATACAACCCATTTTTTTCATCTTGTTCCAAGTTTACTTTTTACTTTGGAATTACCTATCCACATTTCTTCAATTGGGTTACAAGCAATTGAGTCTGTTCCCTGTATATTAGGACATTTAGTTTGTTCAAGTTTGTGACTTGAATAATGTTTCCAAACTTGTTATTTACAGAAGACCTTCAGATTTAGTAAACACAATATCATAACCAAGCAATGGCTATTAAATACCGATAGACTTCCAGTCATTGCACCTACACTAATTAGTATTGGCTTGTGAAACTACCTCTAACATCCTTCACACTGGACACACTAGACATAAAAATTGTATCCACGAGTTCATCTGACTCACGGAATTAGATATATGGCCCCATTGCCAAAATCCCCAAGCATCCCTTTAACGTAGAAACCTTATCACTCTTTAGTATCACATGCACGTATGCAAGTATCATTACAGATGCTGGCAGTGTTAAAGGTTGAGATTAAATAACGACTACAATAGACAACAATAACTGGAATGACATTCACTCTCACGGGTGGGCAAAAATATGCCCTCAATAAGCCACACCTTCAACTCTTCTAATAGGTAGGCTGCCACTACATTGCCCTCACTGCTATTCAATGTGCATGTGCATGAGGTTTGGTCATGTCAATGTAGTGGCAGCAACCTATCAGAAGAATTGAAGTCGTGGCATATTGAGGGCATGACTTTCAGTTTGTTATTTAAGAAGCTTTCATTCAATTCAGAAAATCACATCAATCTGAAACATTGCTGTTTTATTTCAGACAATTTTAATAGAATACTGATCATTCCAATCAGTAAAAGCACTTCAGATGAACAACAGCACCGTCCCACTTTTTACAGTGTGTGTGTGTACGTGTGGGTATTTACACATGTGATGCTGCATTTTGATTGGCTAGCGGGATCCTGACACCTTACCATGAGTCAGTTCAGCGAGAGGACAGCGTGTCATTGTCACTGTGTGTGTCTGTTTTCTCTGGGGAATGGTACACCACATGATACACTGAGATCTGCAGGAGAGCTGTCATCATTATGCAGTAAGAGGGCTTGTTCAGAGCAGTGGGGGGTGAGTGTTGTGTACAGGGTCATATGGTTTATGTATGACTGTGGGAGACTATTTCCTCTAAATGAAAATTCAGGCCCGATTTTGAGCTCTGTCAGCTAAAGGACATTTTATTTTAGATACACAAAATACAAACATACTGTACACATACGAACAACAACTAACAAATGCAGACATGCAACAACTACTTCTCCTGTTTCCAGACCCACATGCTCACACCCACATCTCCAGTGCCACATTCCCATCCCTAGTGCCACACCCCCATCCCTAGTGCCACACCCCCATCCCTAGAGACACACCCCCATCCCTAGTGCCACACCCACATCTCCAGTGCCACATTCCCATCCCTAGTGTCATACCCCCATCCTTAGTGCCACATCGAACCAGGGTGTGACTACAGACCCTGGTTCGATCCCGGGCTGTATCACAACCGGCCGTGATCGGGAGTCCCATAGGGCGGCGCACAATTGGCCCAGCGTCGTTAGGGTTTGGCCGGGGTAGGCCGTCATTGTAAAATAAGAATTTGTTGTTTACTGACTTGCCTAGTTAAATAAAGGTTAAATTGAACATTTTTACCCATTTGTTTTTTTCTCAGTCACCCATGCTATTTCAATATTTCAATAATACATCATTAGATTTTTCCATTGTGTTAATGATGGCAGATTGATTTATTTCCAAGTTTTTAGTGTGCGTTTTTTCAAGATGAGTGACGAGAAGAGAATCGTCCAGCCCATTGGGTAAAAAAATAAAATTATAATCTCACTACACCCTCATATGCCATGTCTTGAAATATGCAGACAGACGGATTAAAAGTATGGTTACATTGTAATACTTCTGATAGCCAACTTTCTAGCTCTGCCCATAACTTTTGGACTTTATAGCATTCCCAGAATGGACTGGATCAATAAAGATGACTCTTTCTTCAGCGTTGCTCTACACTGAGTATACAAAACATTAAGAACACCTGCTCTTTCCATTACTTAAACTCACCAGGTGAATCCAGGTGAAAGCTATTATTCCTTATTGATGTCACCTGTTAAATCCACTTTAATCATTGTAGATGAAGGGGAGGAGACAAGTTGAAGAAGTATTGTTAAGCCTTGAGACAATTGAGACATGCATTGTGTGTCCTCCATTCAGAGGGTGAATGGGCAAGACAAAATATTTAAGTGCCTTAGAACGGGGTATGGTAGTAGGTGCCAGGCGCACCAGTTTGTGTCAAGAACTGCAACACTGCTGGGTTTTTCACGCTGTGTATCAAGAATGGTCCCCCACCCAAAGAACATCCAGCAAACTTAACACAACTGTGGGACGCATTGGAGTCACCATGGGCCAGCATCCCTGTGGAACGCTTTTAGCACCTTGTAGAGTCCATGCCCAACAAATTGAGGCTCTTCAGAGCGTAGTGGATGGATGTGGAGAGAGACGTTAGACTGTATATGACAGTGTGATATGAAATAAACCTGAGGCTATTGTAAGGCAGACACTAGGGACACCATTTCATAAAGAGTTAGACACATCCTTTGTCTTCTGTTGTTATTCTGTCGTTCTGCCTCAAAGAAAGAAGGAGAGAGAGACCACAGAGAGATAAAGGGTAGAGAAGGAGAGGTAGTCAGGAAGGGAGACCGATAAGAGAGAGAAGAAAAAATTAGGAGAGAGAGAGAGAGAGAGAGAGAGAGAGAGAGAGAGAGAGAACACTGTTGGCCCAGGGGTAATTTCCTCTCCACATGAGAAATGCATGCTGGGATATGGAATCACCTCCAGGGGAGGGTAATGATGCATTGCTAGAACCTTGGCCCTGAGGAGCTGTGTGTGAGTGTGTGTCTGTTCCTTGCCCATCTTCGCTGCGTGTTCTAAGTAAATTGCCCGTTGTGGTTATTTCTCCCTGTCTGAGTGGTTGCTATCTGTGTGTGTCTGTCCCTTCCATCTGTGAGCGTCTGCAAGCGTCTGTACACGTGTGTATGTGTGACCTTGTTGATAAGGAGCCATTCTTCTAGCTATCTTCTCTTATGATGATGATGCTATGGTTTACCGTGAGGCCAAGGCCTGGACAGAGGACCGAATCTGTGGGGGGGACGCCAAGTTAACAACATTGTCATATAACAAGGCAAATATGCTTTTACTCATGGTGAAAATGTGATTCTGAAACGATGATGGTTGACGACGGTGACACTTGCGATGATTGTTGTCAATTTGCTGATGATGCTGATTGCTGACGATAGGTTGAGCAGTTTGACACAGATGACTTTGTCACCATCGTTGCTTTCTGTAACTTGACAGTTGAACAGAAGTGATTAGTGAGACTCTTGACTGCAGCATGATTCACTGTGGAGTGTTTTGTTTTTGAAATCATCTGTTGAAAGAGGGAGAGGGGAGGGAGAAGGAGAGGGTGAGGAGAGGTAGAGGTGAGGGAGAGGAGATGAGAGGGAGAGGGCAGGGAGAGGAGGGGAGGGAGAGGAGAGGTAGAGGTGAGAGAGGGGACGGAGATGAGAGGGAGAGGGGAGGGAGATGGGAGGGAGAGGAAAGGGAGAGGCACAATTTGAGAAAAAGACAAAACATCACACAGAAACAGAACAGAAGACACGGACATATTTGTTGCCTACTGTTCTCTACTGTCCATCCAACTGGCGACAGATTTTCATGTGAATATTCTAAAATCTGCATAAAAACAATATGGGCATTTTCAAATTAACTTGTTGCAGAATAAAGTCTGTGTGTGTGCAGTCAAATTCCCATGTACCGAATAAAAAATACAAGTTAAATGGATTTCCATCACATTTTTTATGCATAATATAGTGATATTCACTCTTATTGGCACATGCGCTCTAGAAAACAGTGCGCTGTTGGTTAGTGAGCAGGTATAGCCTACATGATGAGATTACTATGGACAAAATAGCGATATTAGGTTTTTTGGTCAAACAGCAGCCAAGCATCGGTCATCATGTCACCAGAATAAGACCCTTGATATGTATTGGAAAGGAGCATCAAGCTCATCACTTTCACCACCCTGTGAAGTTCCTCATAACTTATTTTATCTGTAGCCTAATAAACAACATGCTTTTCTGACGAGTTGTAGTGCGAGGAGGACCACACACCATATCATCACGTCACTTCTAGTTTACTTCCATATGATGGTTATTATATCAATATTTATACATAATATATCGCATAATTAATTTTACCGACACATGAAGATCCCATCTTGTCTAGTGTATTTTGTTTTGTTGACATTTGGAAAGTTTTCCGAAACAATTAAATTCAAAGGGCTTTATTGGCATGAGAAACATGTCTCTCTGTCTGCCCCCCCCTCTCTGTATTGTGTGTAACATTGGCAGCAGATGACAGTGTCTTTGTGTGTTATCATCTTGCTGCTGTTTACTGTCATTACTGCCACTGGCTTCCCTTCTATTAATATCTATCACATGCTCATCTATTATACCTGCTAGTCACTCAATACACACACACACACACACACACACACACACACACACACACACACACACACACACCCCAACACCTAATCTATAGCTTGATAAGGTATGGGGTACTATATGACTCAGCTACACACACACACACTCTCTCTCACACACACTGTTACTTACCAAATCCACATCCTCTTGTGACATGGCCTTCGTATTAAAGGGGATTATTTAAACATGTCAGCTAAGCAGAATCTCCACTTCTCTCCTCTCTCTTGGATTTAAGGAACATGTGCAGCTCTCATGTTTAAGTAAAGTTCTATATTGCGTAGGCAGCTGAAGGTAAGGTCAGGGAGTTGTATAACAGGGATAGTTCACCCAAATTACAAAATGACATATTGGTTTCATTACCCTGTAAGCAGTCTATGGACAAGGTCCCTGGCACTGTTTCCAAATGCTAATATATTTTTTCACGCAAAATTCATCCGAAAGTATGTACAATAGATTGTGAAGCCCACCAAAGTCACTTATAGATGATATGAACGGGAGGCGAGAAAAATGCTAATGAGTCAGTGAGTTCCTTTCAGAAAAGTCTTCCTGTGTGCGCATTAATAAGAGTTATTGTTTGATATCTCGTCTTCCTGTATGCGCTACATACATTAATAAGAGTATTGTTTGATATCTCGTCTTCCTGTATGCGCTACATACATTAATAAGAGTATTGTTTGATATCTCGTCTTCCTGTATGCGTTACATACATTAATAAGAGTTATTGTTTGATATCTAGTCTGCCTGTATGCGTTACATACATTTATAAGAGTATTGTTTGATATCTCGTCTTCCTTATGCTCTCTATACATTAATAACATGTATTGTTTGATATCTCGTCTGCCTGTATGCACTACATACATTAATAAGAGTTATTGTTTGATATCTAGTCTTCCTGTATGCGCTCCATACATTAATAAGAGTTATTATTTGATATCTAGTCTTCTTATATGCTCTCTATACATTAATAACATGTATTGTTTGATATCTCGTCTGCCTGTATGCACTACATACATTAATAAGAGTTATTGTTTGATATCTCGTCTTCCTGTATGCGCTCCATACATTAATAAGAGTTATTGTTTGATATCTCGTCTTCTTGTATGCGCTACATACATTAATAAGAGAAATTGTTTGATATCTCGTCTTCCTGTAAGCGCTCTATACATTAATAAGAGTTTTTGTTTGATATCTAGTCTTCTTATAATCTCTCTCTACATTAATAACAGTTAGTGTTTGATATCTCGTCTTCCTGAATGCGCTCCATACATTAACAAGAGTTGTTTGATATCTCGTCTTCCTGTATGTTCTCCATACATTAATAAGAGAAATTGTTTGATATCTAGTCTTCCTGTATGAACTCATACATTAATAAGAGTTATTGTTTGATATCTCGTCTTCCTGTATGCGCTACATACATTAATAAGAGAAATTTTTGATATCTCGTCTTCCTGTATGCGCTCATACATTAATAAGAGTTATTGTTTGATATCTCGTCTTCCTGTAAGCGCTC
>QNTS01005493.1:17831-33661 GCA_003317085.1 Hucho hucho
TGAGGGAAAGAGAGAGACAAATGGGGGTGGAAGGTATGGATGGAGGGGGACGGATAGACAGATGGTGATCTGGGAAACTTGTCTGGGAAAAGTCCTTGTGAATTGCCTTGCTGTTGTTATTGTTGTTATTTTGTACACCAGAGAATATAGATGAATATTAACTTAGCTAACTATATCTGGTACAATGTATGTGATTTCAGCATCTGGGCCATCAAATAAATGAATCCGTTTCATCTGACAGTTGTGTCCAGTAATAGTCATTGTAACGACCACAAGCACTGTGGAGTGTGGTCTGTGTAAAATAAGATGATATTCTGAACACTAAACCAAATGTGTACATTGTCCCCTAAACCGGGAATTCATCTAGTAAATTCCATAGGTTGTAATTATAAATACACTAACAGTAAATTTTCCCTCCGCCACAAACACCCATGTCATTCAAACAGTGCTCTTGAATTTTAGCCTAAAGACAGAATAAAGTTAATTGGAGTGTTTTACAGGTGCAGTGCTGGACTTTTGATAGAACCTGTGAAAGGATATAGGTAACAGGTGTAAAGTAATTCATAATATTACAGCAACATTACTGAGTCCTATTACTAAAAGATTTAGAAATATTTTTTCTATGTGTGTTTTCCTATGTAAGGAGAAAATCTAAATTGTTTTTAGTAGTATTTTGTTCGTCCTTTCTGGCTACATTTGAAAAGATAATCTCATACTTTCTTTACTATAAAATTAATGGGTCTCAATGGCAGTTTGTAGCAGTAGTACTAGTAGTAATAGGACTCAGTAATGTTGCTGAAATATTATGAATTACTTTTCACCTGTTACCTATATAAGTCCAGCACTGCACCAGTAAAACGCTCCAATTAACTTTATACATGTTTTTGAAGCCAGAATACTGATGAAGTTGCTAAATTTGTTTGGCAAAATGTTAAAATTTTGCACCTTCTTTCTGACAATAATACCCCCCCAACAAACAAACAAAAACATATATTTTCAGAATCATAAGCCTATTGCAACATTTTGGTTTAGATTTTTCCTGATTTGGATCAATGATTGGGTCTCACATGATGACTTACCAAATCACTTCACGCAGCAAATAAAGTTCATTCTCTCCTGAGAGTCCCTGGCTCCCCAGTGCTCTCCCTGATGGGCAGGGCAGTGGGGCAGCGTTCCCCGGTCCAGGCCTGGTACTACTCCTGGGGGTTCATTCACAAGTCTCTGCTTCCTAGACAAATCCAGCCCCTGATCATGACATTCAAACAAACCCCTGCTCATAATGGGGACTTTAGGCCAACACTTTATTGTCTACTGAACACATGGACATCAGGACTAAGTATTGATTTCAGCTCTTTTATGCATACTGCTAGAAAACACAAAATATATAAAGGAAAGGCTCATTCGTATTTATATTGTTTCGCAAGGATGCCCACATTTTAGCCCAATGCAATTTGTTACCCTTGCTTCTGTAGAAGCAGATTGAATGTTCCGAGACTTTGTCTGACTACGGACATTTAAAGAGAAGGCACCGACGCTCAAGTGACTGTTGAGATCTGCGACCAAACATTAGTAATAATGGGCCGTCTGTACTGTTAGTGAGTTAGTAACTACTTTTGCAGCATGAGTTCAGATTCGGTCATTTTGTTGGATACGGTCAACTTCGCTGCTGAAAAGCACCGCAATCAACGACGTAAAGACGCTGAACAAACACCATATATCACCCACCCAATAGGTACAGTTGTTTAAAAAAGAATTTTAACAGATGCTAGCTAGATAGCGTCTATGAATGTGTTAAGGACCTAACTAGCGACCATTAGCGCCTATTGATGATATCTAGTATCTTCTGACCGGGGAAGTTTTGAATAGAGCCCCGACGATTGTTCTGAAAGTTAAAACACATCTCTTGCGGTACAGTTTTGGAAACACAATGAACATATATTTTATATTAGCTAAACGTTTTTCTTGTTTTAAACACAAAATGTAAAATTACTACACACCTTTTTAGGGTAAGTGTTGCCACACAGTCTTGTCTACACCGTACTGTGCTTGTTTACTGAAAACGGAAGGAAAACAGGCGTTCATGTGCTATTTAGCTGTCTGCATCTGTCATTGAAATATACTGTCAGCTGCAACTGTGTTAACCTGTTAAAACAGTGTACAGTAAGTGTATATTTTGCATTTGGGAAATTATTTTTATGATATGAAAGTTGTACTGTAGAGAATCGATTCACGTTTAGATGGAGTATTTGGCGGTTTTGTCTGCAAGAGCCAATTCGCCTCAACATGCAAGGTCCTTGGACTATAAGGAGTAACGTTAGAAGGTCCTTGGACTATAAGGAGTAACGTTAGCCTCTATTAGTCCATTATTGAGATAGGTCCTTAGCAATAACTCTCTCACTACTCGGACTTCAGTGCATGGATATCTGCATTTACTTTTGCCGTGTTTATAATTTTGCAGGAGTGGCAAGGATCCTGAGCCATGAAGGTGGGATCACAGATATTGAGGTTTTGCAAGTGTTTTACGTTTCAGACTCAAAATACTTAATTGCATACTTGCTCCTGGAGGGCAACGTTTTAAATCGTAATGAAATTATATGATTAAGTATAGACAAGTCAATGGGCAATGTTAAGCTCATGAAAACATTCAACATTTGTGTTACTAGTTTGTGTTAACAGGAAGGTTATGACCGATATGTATGTATTTTCCAACTGTCTGCAGGCAGCGTTGCTCTATGACACAGTGGAGGACACTGACACCAGCATAGGAGAGCTACAGGCCGTCTTTGGGCAAACGGTGTCTCGGATGGTTCAGGAAGTGACAGACGACAAGGCGCTACCCAAACAGGAGAGGAAACGTCAGCAGGTGGAGCATGCACCTCACGCCAGCCACCAGGCCAAACTGGTCAAACTGGCTGACAAACTGTACAACCTGAGGGACATCAACCGCTGCACGCCCACAGGTGATTGATTGTAAGGTGTCCAATCAAAAAAAACTATTTGAAACCTCTGCGTAAAATATGTTAATTGTGTTGATAATCCTATAAGAAGACCAATGGTCCAAACCCCATTTCACTATCATAATCCGTTCAAAGGTTATTGGAGTTTTTACACTTGTAGGATAGTCACACAAATTTTGGCCAAGTCAATGGAGGCCAGAGAGAAAAAGTGGTCAAAATAAGGAAAATTGCACAGCATCGCGTTAACTAGGCTAGAAGCTGTGTGAGAGTTAATTACCTGACAGGCTCACTTTTCCGTTGAACTAGTCATCGTTCTTCTCGAATCCACAGGACATAAAACAATATAGAGGTAAAATAGATATTGATTTTGAGACATGACATGTCAGCTTGTCTGCTATATGCATTCGCTGCTAAATCATGGCTCCTACTGCGGGATAGTAAATGTTGTCCGAAGTAAACTTTAACAACTAAGCAGTCCATTGACAAGGTATGACAGCAATCCATGCTTTGGGTTTGTTATCCACCATTTCAAATGCTAACTTTTTTGCATTTTTGGCACATCCAATGCATGTCAATGGTACCTTTATGAGCATTTTCATGCGTCATGTCCAAATCCTAAAGTATCTAAAAAATAGATATATATATATATATATCTCATTGTAGTTACTGTGTGAAAATGCTAGTATAGGTACCGTTGACTTGCATTGGATATGTGCCAAAAATGTCAGTGACTTATTCTTAAAAAATAAATAATAGCAAGAGCAGCACCATCTAGTGGTTAAAAGCTGGTAAAATATCAGGGTGCAGGATGGGACATAAACCTAACAACTTCAATAACTAATTTCTCTGAACTGGGGAAGCTGATCTTAATTTTCTAACTCTCTCTCTGGCTCGTTGCTTCTCTTCACTTGCTTCTCTCTCTGGTTGTCTGACTGTCCCTCACTTTACCCCCATCCCATATCTTATATTTCTTCTGTGTTGTGGTTGCCAGGTTGGTCGGCAGAGCGTGTTCAGGAGTACTTTGTGTGGTCAGCCCAGGTAGTGAGAGGATTGAGGGGGACCACCCAGCACTGGAAAGACACCTAGAGGAGCTCTTCAAGCAAAGGGGGGTCGAGCTTTGCCACCTCTACTTCTGACACAGGGTGGCACACTTCTGACACTCAATGCACACTTATGTAAAGAGTTCATGTGAAAAAATGTGAGCGTATTATCTTCATATTTAGAGCCTTCTCCATCGAATATACTCTTAGCTCTCATAAAGATGTATTTTTATGGGTAAATTATTATTCATTCTACACTGATTTGCATACATTGTCTGTAGAACTGGCAAACCATCAATGTCACCTTGAGTTTTCTCGCTGTATTGAATAAAGCAATGCTATGCATAATTTTGTAAAGAGGAAAGGATATGTCGTGGAAATTGACCACCATGTCATGGAAATGACCATCATAACAAAGGTCTGAGCGTATTGCAGCTACTAATAGTGAGGATTCATTCAGTCAGTAACTTGCATGAACATAGATATTAGTTACAGTGAGGGAAAAAAGTATTTGATCCCCTGCTGATTTTGTAAGTTTGCCCACTGACAAAGAAATTATCAGTCTATAATTTTAATGGTAGGTTTATTTGAACAGTGAGAGACAGAATAACAACAAAAAAATCCAGAAAAACGCATGTGAAAAATGTTATAAATTGATTTGCATTTTAATGAGGGAAATAAGTATTTGACCCCCTCTCAATCAGAAAGATTTCTGGCTCCCAGGTGTCTTTTATACAGGTAATGAGCTGAGATTAGGAGCACACTCTTAAAGGGAGTGCTCCTAATCTCAGCTTGTTACCTGTATAAAAGACACCTGTCCACAGAAGCAATCAATCAATCAGATTCCAAACTCTCCACCATGGCCAAGACCAAAGAGCTCTCCAAGGATGTCAGGGACAAGATTGTAGACCTACACAAGGCTGGAATGGGCTACAAGACCAGTGCCAAGCAGCTTGGTGAGAAGGTGACAACAGTTAGTGCGATTATTCGCAAATGGAAGAAACACAAAAGAACTGTCAATCTCCCTCGGCCTGGGGCTCCATGCAAGATCTCACCTCGTGGAGTTGCAATGATCATGAGAACGGTGAGGAATCANCCCAGAACTACACGGGAGGATCTTGTCAATGATCTCAAGGCAGCTGGGACCATAGTCACCAAGAAAACAATTGGTAACACACCATGCCGTGAAGGACTGAAATCCTGCAGCGCCCGCAAGGTCCCCCTGCTCAAGAAAGCACATATACATGCCCGTCTGAAGTTTGCCAATGAACAGGACATCTGGGTGAAAGTGTTGTGGTCAGATGAGAACAAAATGGAGCTCTTTGGCATCAACTCAACTCGCCGTGTTTGGAGGAGGAGGAATGCTGCCTATAACCCCAAGAAAACCATCCCCACCGTCAAACCTGGAGGTGGAAACGTTATGCTTTGGGGGTGTTTTTCTGCTAAGGGGACTGGACAACTTCACTGCATCAAAGGGACGATGGACGGGGCCATGTACTGGCAAATCTTGGGTGAGAACCTCAGCCAGGGCATTGAAAATCGTGGATGGGTATTCCAGCATGACAATAACCCAAAACACACGGCCAAGATAACAAAGGAGTGGCTCAAGAAGAAGCACATTAAGGTCCTGGAGTGGCCTAGCCAGTCTCCAGACCTTAATCCCATAGAAAATCTGTGGAGGTAGCTGAAGGTTTGAGTTGCCAAACGTCAGCCTCGAAACCTTAATGACTTGGAAAAGATCTGCAAAGAGGAGTGGGACAAAATCCCTCCTGAGATGTGTGCAGACCTGGTGGCCAACTGCAAGAAACATCTGACCTCTGTGATTGCCAACAAGGGTTTTGCCTCCAAGTACTGAGTCATGTTTTGCAGAGGGGTCAAATACTTATTTCCCTCATTAAAATGCAAATCCATTTATAACATTTTTCACATGTGTTTTTCTGGATTTTTTTTTTGTTATTCTGTCTCTCACTGTTCAAATAAACCTACCATTAAAGTTCTAGACTGATCATTTCTTTCTCAGTGGGCAAACATACAAAATCAGCAGGGGATGAAATACTTTTTTCCCTCACTGTATTAGAAAAGCACAGTTACTTGTGGAAACATTTGTAAATCATATTTTGCAGGATTAATCAGAATTCTGATATTTGTTGTTTTATCACCTACATTGCATCAGTTGCCTTTTGTATCATCAAAACTGACAATCAAAGATGGGGTAGTGAAAATAAATGTAACATTTTATCCCCCTCCATAAATTAATTAAATTACACTTTTTACATTTGAGTCATTTAGCAGACCCTCTTATCCAGAGTGACTTACAGTTATTGCATTCATCTTAAGATACTGTAGCTAGGTGGGAGAACTACATATCACAGTAAGTACATTTTTCATAGATAAAGTAGTACATTTTTCATAGATAAAGTAGCTATCAGTTAGGTCAGAGCTAGTAAGGGGGGAAAAGTCTAGTGTAAGTTAATGAAAGTCCTTTTTTTTAGGCAGGGACTCTGCTGTCCTAGCTTCAGGTGGAAGCTTGTTCCACCATTGGGGTGCTAGGACAAAGAGGGGCTTGGACTGGCCCAAGCGGGAGCTGCCCTCTTGTAGGAGTGGGAGGGCCAAGAGACCAGAGGTGGCAGAACAGAGTGCTTGGGTTGAGGTGTAGGGTTTGAGCATAGCCTGAAGGAGGGAGGGGCAGTTCCTCTTGCTGCTCCGTAAGAAAGTACCATGGTCTTGTAGTGTGTTCAAAACAATATTTTTGGTGGCGTTATGTTGATACAAATATGCCTACAGCCTCCTAGTCCCATGTACATCTGGGTTAAAGTGTCGTTATAACAGAACTCTGTTGAAAAGTGTCTGTTCTTATGGCTTCACCTACAAAGTAAATCACAAACAAGTAACCTATATTATCATAGGGCATTCTATTTCAGTTGTATTATTGTAGCAAGATGTTTAACAAGTACAGCAATCTGAAGTTTTGTCCTATTTTGACAAGTTAATCATACATACAAATGGTTTATGATGAAATCATATGCTATATTCCAAGTAAGTTACTATTCCACACCCACGTATGTTACTATTCCACACCCACATTGAGGTCAGTGATGTAGTGATTCTCTGCCTCTAACCCTATTACAGGGGCTGAGTCACTGGCCTACTGGTGCTCTTCCATGCCGTCCCTGGGGGGGGGGGTTCTGGGGGCTGTGCTTCAGCAGAGTGGGTGGGGTTCTATCCTGCCTGTTTGGCCCTGTCCGGGGGTATCGTCAGACGGGGCCACAGTGTCTCCCGACCCCTCCTGTCTCAGCTTCCAGTATTTATGCTGCAGTAGTTTATGTGTCGGGGGACAAGGGTCAGTCTGTTATATCTGGAGTATTTCTCCTCTTATCCGGTGTCCTGTGTGAATTTAAGCATGCTCTCTCTAATTCTCTCTTTCTTTCTCTCGGAGGACCTGAGCCTTAGTACCATTCCTTAGTACTACCTGGCCCGATGACTCCTTGCTGTCCCCAGTCCACCTGGCCGTGCTTCTGCTCCAGTTTCAACTGTTCTGCCTGTGGCTATGGAACCCTGACCTGTTCACCAGACATGCTACCTGTCCCAGACCTGCTGTTTTCAACTCTAGAGACAGCAGGAGCGGTAGAGATACTCTGAATGATCGGCTATGAAAAGACAACTGACATTTACTCCTGAGGTGCTGACCTGTTGCACCCTCGACAACCACAGTGATTATTATTATTTGACCCTGCTGGTCATCTATGAACATTTGTTGTGGAAAAACAATTAGTCAAATAATTGCACAGATACCGGAACTTGTGAATTCAATTCAGACTTTAATTCAACGGATTAAAGCCGAGCCTCTCCCATGGAAAGAGACTGAAATGTCTTATCACAGAGCTCTTCCTTTATAATATTCTGTCCCTGCTTAACGTATAGAATCACTCCTTGTCTATTCATGAACAACTCCCATTGGCCCTGCTTTACAATGAGCTTCCTCTCAGTTCTTTGCTTGTTAACGCCCACATCTGACAGCTGTCCAGGCCACAATGGTAGCTATAATGGTGCCTGATCCTATATGCTCCATTCCTTATATAGCCATTCTGTCTCAGCACTTAAAGTGGACAGTCTAAATTCTGCCTGCTAATATTGGAAATGCAACCTCAGTCATGTTGTCTGCTACCACACATTTTAAAATCTTGGCCATGTTCTGTTATAATCTGTACCTGGCACAGCCAGATGAGGACTGGCCACCCCTCACAGCCTGGTTCCTCTCTAGGTTTCTTCCTAGGTTCTGTCCTTTCTAGGGAGTTTTTCCTAACCACTGTGCTTTTACACCTGCATTGCTTGTTGTTTGGGGTTTTAGGCTGGGTTTCTGTACAGCACTCTGTGACATCAGCTGATGTAAGAAGGGCTTTATAAATAAATTTGATTGATTGAGTGTACTCACTATATTTTTCAGTGGTCATTGCATATACTCACTTCTTAATCTCCACTGGTACTTATCAAAGTAGTGTATCAATTAATAGGGATGATGTAACAGATCAGCTTAAAATGTTGATAAACTATTATTTCTTCACATTTTAGGCACAGCAATGGGCAGTCTGCGGTATGCCTACATGTGAATGTTCCAAAATGCAATTTTCGGGAAAACAGCGTTATAAAATGCACACCCCACATGCGAGCTTTCATGGTCAAATATGGAAATATCCATTAGAAAAAGGAGGATTTAAAGATGAAACAACTATCATGGGTTGCTAATATGATTAGGATAAAGCCTTTACCTGCTAGAAAATGAAAGAAAGTTTAAAGAAAATCAATAGATCTGGAGAATATATAAGTAAATCTTTATAAAAATAATTGCCTCAACATTCTATGGTGAGATTCTGACTGTAGGCTACTTTGAAGCGAGGTAAGACATGCCTCATAATATGAAGTAAAACGTCCAGGTTTCAAACAATTAAGGAACAGGAAAAATATAGCAATGCTAATGATACTTCTAACTGTCTTCTGGTAGATGGAAAGGCTTTCCCCAAACCTTTTTTATATTAAATGTTAATTAGCTACGAAGTAGCCTATGCCTACCTGTCAGAAAGATACACTACATGACCAAAAGTATGTGGACATCTGCTCGTTGAACATCTCATTCCAAAATCTTGGGCATTAATATGGAGTTGGTCCCCACTTTGCTGCTATAACAACCTCCACTCTTCTGGGAAGGCTTTTCACTAGACTTCCATTCAGCCACAAGAGCGTTAGTGAGGTCGGGCACTGATGTTGGGCGATTAGGCCTGGCTCGCAGTCGGCATTCCAATTCATCCCAAAGGTGTTCGATGGTCAGGGCTTTGTGCAGGCCAGTCAAGTTCTTCCACACCGATCTCGACAAACCATTTCTGTATGGACCTCGCTTTGTGCAAGGGGGCTTTGTCATGCTGAAACAGGAAAGGGCCTTTCCCCAAAATGTTGCGACTAAGTTAAATGCACAGAATCGTCTAGAATGTCATTGTATGCTGTATCATTAAGATTTCCCTTCACTGGAAGTAAGGGGCCTAGCCCAAACCATGAAAAACATCCCCAGACCATTATTCCTCCTCGACCAAACTTTACAGTTAGCACTATCAATTCGGGCAGGTAGCGTTCTCCTGGCATCTGTCAAATGCAGATTCATCCGTCGGACTGTCCGATGGTGAACGCATTTCCACTGCTCCAGAGTCCAATGGCGGCGAGCTTTACACCTCTCCAGCCGATGCTTGGCATTGCGCATGGTGATCTTAGGCTTGTGTGCGGCTGCCCAGCCATGGAAACACATTTCATGAAGGGAAAGGGGGATACCTAGTCAGGTGTACAACTGAATGCATTCAACTGAAATGTGTCTTCCGCATTTAACCACACCCCTCTGAATCAGAGAGGTGCGTTGGCCTGCCTTAATCGACATCCACGTCTTCGGCGCCCGGGGAACAGTGGGTTAACTACCTTGCTCAGGGGCAGAACTACAGAATTTTACCTTGTCAGCTCAGGGATTCGATCCAACAACCTTTCGGTGAAGCTCACGACAAACAGTTATTGTGCTGACGTTGCTTCCAGAGGCAATTTGGAACTCGGTAGTGAGTGTTGCAACCGAGGACAGACGATTTTTACGCGTTACGCGCTTCAGCACTCGGTGGTCCTATTCTGTGAGCTTGTGTAGCCTACCACTTTGCGGCTGAGCCGTTGTTGCTCTTAGACATTTCCACTTCACAATAACAGCACTTACAGTTGACCGGGTCAGCTCTAGCAGGGCAGAAATTTGACTTGTTGGAAAGATGGCATCCTATGACAGTGCCGCGTTGAAAGTCACTGAGCTCTTCAATAAGGCCATTCTACAGCCAATGTTTGTGTAGCGAGATTGCATGGCTGTGTGCTTGATTTTATACACCTGTCAGCAACGAGTGTGGCTGAAATAGCCGAATCCATCTCATGGTCTACAGAAACACCTCTAACCAATCAACAGTGCTAAGTGCCTGCACACTAGAATTAAAGGGTAACTGCACTCAAACCTCAAAAGTGGTCTCCTAATGTGGTTTAAGCATTGTTATGGATTTAGATAATACAATCATGTTGTTTTCTGTAAGAAAGAAAGTGTGACAGAATGAAAACCTTACAGAAATGGGGAAAAATCTGAAACCTGTGAATTGTGATTCAGTTGTTTCAATAGTAGGCCTACTATTAGCCTACTTGCACAGTACAGCTTGGGTTGGTCTGACTGTGAAAGACCAATATGGAATTTATCATTTTAGGTCATTCAGAGTGTATGTCACTGTTTCTCATATAATTTTTCCACACATGGCGCCTTTCCTTCGCCGGGCGAGCCGTTTGGCAAAATGAGAGTATACCCACTTCTCCAGGCACCACTACAGCCCTGATTGAGGTTAAATATATATGATCGAATATGGTCAAGAATATTGAATTCTCTGAACTCGCTACTGATTCTCTGTTGGAGGGATTTACATGTCAGCTTTGGTTAAGTTTATTCGTGTTCTTTGGACCGTGAGATTTTCTGAAGCTCCTGGGTAGAATTTGCTTAAAAGATGCAGGCGTTATTTGACTGCGGTGTTCCTTTTTAGGCAATGTGTGCACAGAGCCCTTACTATATTGTCTTTCCCTAAATCCTCACATCCACTTTCAAAGTCCCTCCCCTCTGATGCTGTCCTCCAATTAGTTTAGAGAAGGTGAGGGAAGTGGATGTGACCAATCAGGAAACCTATGAGGAAGAGCCATAGATTGGTTGGCTAGATTAAGGAGGCACTCTGATTGGTGGGCTGTGTGGACATGTGAGAGGGGGCCAGTGGAGTAGCAGCAGCAGTGGGGTCAGCTCCGCTCCACACTGACTGAGCACTGGGGCATCATGCAGAGGAAGAGCAGCTTCACTGGTCTCTTCTTCACTGCTCTGTGTGCAGTGGCCTCTGGTAAACTCAGAGAATATCACTATGTGTCGGAAGAGAAGAGCTGGTCAGAGGCTCAGCAGTACTGTCGTCAGCACTACACTGACCTGGCCTTCATCAGCAACCAGGAAGAAGTAAACCAGCTCCTTCCCATTTCAGGGGGTGATTGGACCTGGATTGGTTTGCACAGAGATGCTAACGACCCTACAGGATGGACATGGTCAGGAGGAGAGAACTCAGCATTTAAGTTTTGGATGTCACGAGAGCCAAACAATGCTGGTGGCATTGAGGACTGTGTCATGGTACAGTGGGATATGAGATGGTTGGATACGCCTTGCCTTCGGACACTCCCCTTCTTCTGCTACAAGGATAATCTGATCCTGGTTCAGGAGATGAAGACGTGGGAGGAGGCTCTGGAGTACTGCAGGGATCACTACACTGACCTCCCCAGCCTGCTCTCTAAGACTGAGCATCTCCAGGCCCAGAGCAAGATGGAGGGCACACAGACTGACCATGTGTGGACGGGTCTGATCTTCCTGGCCAGAGAGTGGCTGTGGGTGAATGGGGACCCCCTGGAGTACCAGGCCTGGAGCGGCGGGAAGCTGCCCCATTGCCCCGCCCAAAACCTCCACTGTGGGACACTGACCAGAGATGAAGAGCACTGGGGAACCAGGAACTGTGAGGAGCGGAGGAACTTCCTCTGCTACAGAGCGTGAGCCCCAGAGGAGAGAGATATTACTGTAGTAGATATGATCATCTATGTATGCTCTCTACTTATTACTAGTTAACGCTGTGATTGATTATTCACTCTATTTACTTGTGTTCTCCATATAAACCTATTGAGTTTAACCCACGGGGCTGCAGGTAGCCTAGCGATTAGAGTGTTTGGCCAGTAACCAAAAGATTGTTGGTTCGATTAACTAATCCGAGAAGGTGAAAAATCTGTTGATGTGCACTTTAGTAAGGCACTTAACCCTAATTTGCTCCAGGGGCTCCGTACTACTATGGCTGACCCTGGAAAACAACACATTTCACTGCACCTATCTGATGTATGTGACAATAAGACATATATTTTTTTGTGTGTGTTTTCTACAATAGTCTACTATTTTTTTACCTATAGATACCGTGGTTATGATAGTGGGTGATTTGTGTGTACCAAGACCAGAACACTGGGCACAGATGTCAGTTCAATGTCTAGTTTTGCTAACATTTAATTGAGTTGGTAATTAAAAATATATATAATTACCATGTCATTCGATTTAGGTAGGGTAAAAAAATATATACAAGAAATCAAGGAATTCCTTCAGGTTGATGACTCTTTGCAAATCCAATCAGTTTCCCGCTTTGATTCATCCTCATCAGAATGAAAAACAGTAACAGTAGATATGAACGTACACATCATGTATTTTATATCATGTAAGGAAACCAACTGTTGGTATGAAATAAATAATTAACTTAGAAAAGGTAAGACATTCCTTCTCATTTTTATTGGTGCACCTAGAAATAATAATAGATAGCAGAACATCTAATTGAAAGATCACAACTTCTCATTGATAACCTGTCATGTACCATGAAATATGTGTCTGAAATAGTAAACATATTAAGTATTTACATGGTTTATGGTTACAAAAGGATGTAATCCAAAATGCACTTGAAGGAAACATAGAATTGACAGTAACTGCAAATCAAATCACAAAGTGGGGGACAGAGGGGGAGGTACGGATTTAGGGAGAGAGAAACAGAATGGGGAGGAAGGAGGGAGAGAGAGACGGGGAGAAAGGTAAGGAAGGAAGGAAGGAAGGAAGGGAAGGAAGGAGGGAGGGAGGGAGAGACAGAGGGGGGGAGGGAGGTACAGAAGGAGGGGGACGGAGAGACAGACGGTGATCTGGGACACCTGTTGTCTGGAAAGTGTCCTTGTGTATCGCTTTGTTGTTGTTGTTATTTGATTACTGATATACTCCAAATTAACTTAGCTAACTATATATGGTACAATATATCTGATTCCAGCCTCTGGGCCATCAAATAAACGTAATAATAATAACAATAGTAAATTAATCGGTTTCATCTGACAGTTGTGTCCAGTAATAGTCATTGTAACGACAACAAGCACCACGGAATGTGGTCTGTGTAAAATAACAGGCTGGACCAATGATATTCTTAACACTAAACCAAATGTGTACATTATCCCCTAAACCGGGCATTCATCTACTAAATTCCATAGGTTGTAATTGTACATTTACAAACAGTATATTTTTCCCCTCCACCACGAACACCCATGTCAATCAAAGAGTGCTCTTGAATTCCAGCATAAAGACTAAAACAAATGTAGTCAAAGAAGCAGGAAATAAGCGCTGGACTTCTGATAGAACCTGTGAGAGGATATACAGTGCGTTCGGAAAGTATTCAGACCCCTTGACTTTTTCCACATTTTGTTACGTTGCAGCCTTTATTTAAAATCAATTAAACATTTTTTCCCCCTAATCAATCTACAAACAATACCCCATAATGACAATGAGAAAACAGGTTTTTAGACATTTTTTCTCATTTATTAAAAAAATAATAACAGAACTGATTTACATAAGTATTCCATTGATCATCCTTGAGATCATCCTTGAGTCCACCTGTGGCAAATTCAATTGATTGGACATGATTTGGAAAGGCACACACCTGTCCATATAAGGTCCCACTGTTGACAGTGCATGTCAGAGTAAAAACCAAGACATGAGATCGAAAGAATTGTCCGTAGAGCTCCGAGACAGGATTGGGTCAAGGCACAGATCTGGGGAAGGGTACCAAAACATTCCTGCAGCATTGAAGGTCCCAAGAACACAGTGAACACCATCATTCTTAAATGGAAGAAGTTTGGAACCACCAAGACTATTCCCAGAGCTGGCTGCCCAGCAAAGCTGAGCAATCGGGGAGGGAGGTGGTCAGGTCTTGGTCAGGGAGGTGACCAAGAACCTGATAGTCACTCTGACAGAGCTCCAGAGTTCCTCTGTGGAGATGAGAACCTTCCAAAAGGACAACCATCTATGCAGCACTCCACCAATCAGGTATTTATGGTAGAGTGGCTAGACGGAAGCCACTATTCAGTAAAAGGCACATGACAGCCTGCTTGGAGTTTACCAAAAGACAACTAAAAGACAAGTTCCTCTGGTCTGATGAAACCAAGATTGAACTCTTTGGACCGAATGCCAAGTGTCACAACCAGAGGAAACCGGGCACCATCCCTAAGGTGAAGCATGGTGGTGGCAGCATCATGCTGTCGGGATGTTTTTCAACGGCAGGGGCTGGGAGACTAGTCAGCATCGAGGGAAAGATGAACGGAGAAAAGTACTGAGAGCTCCTTGATGAAAACTTGCTCCAGAGTGCTCAGGACCTCAGACTGGGGCGAAGTTTCACCTTCCAACAGGACACAACCCTAAGCACACAGCCAAGGCAACGCAGGAGTGGCTTTGGGACAAGTCACTGAAGGTCCTTGAGTGGCCCAGCCTGAGCCCGGACTTGAACCCGATCGAACATCTCTGGTGAGACCTGAAAATAGCTGTGCAGCGACGCTCCCCATCCAACCTGACAGAGCTTGAGAAGAATGGGAGAAACTCCCCAAATACAGGTCTGCCAGCTTGTAGCGTCATACCCAAGAAGACTCGAGCCTGTCATCGCTGCCAAAGGTGCTTCAACAAAGTACTGAGTAAAGGGTCTGAATACTTATGTAAATGTGATATTTAAGTTTGTAAAAAATTATACATTTCTTAAATGTCTAAAAACCTGCTTTTGCTTTGCCATTATGGGGTATTGTGTGTAGATTGATGAGGGGGGGAAAACAATTTAATCAATTATAGAATGTATTACTTTACACCTACCTTCTGTTACCTATATCCTCTCACAGGTTCAGACGTCCAGCACTGCACCTGCAAAATGCTCCAAATAACTTATTTCTTATTTCTTGCATTAACTACATTTATTTTTATATCTGTCTTTATGCTGAAATTCAAGAGCACTATTTGAATGACATGGGTGTTCGTGGTGGAGGGAAAATATACTGTTTGTAAATGTATAATTACAACCTATTGAATTTAGTAGATGAATGCCCGGTTTAGGGGATAATGTACACATTTTGTTTAGTGTTAAGAATATCATTGGTCCAGCCTGTTATTTTACACAGACCACGTTCCGCGGTGCTTGTTGTCGTTACAATGACTATTACTGGACACAACTGTCAGATTAAATATATATATTTTTTTTATAAAACATTTTACTAAATTTGCACAGAGGCTGAAATCAGATACATTGTACCAGATATAGTTAGCTAAGATAATATACAGTATATCACCATCTGTCTGTCTCTCCCCCCTTCTGTAACCTTCCTCCTACCTCTGTCTCTCTATCCCTCCTTCCTGACCTACCTCCCCCCTCTGTATCTCTCTCCC
>QNTS01005493.1:42033-76475 GCA_003317085.1 Hucho hucho
TGCTGAGGCTAGCAGAACGAAGTAGCTCACTGCCGAAGGAGCAATACTCACTTCTCTCTCTCTCTCTCTCTCTCTCTCTCTCTCTCTCTCTCTCTCTCTCTCTCTCTCTCTCTCTCTCTCTCTCTCTCTCTCAGTTCTAAGTTCTATGATTGCTTCTGTCTGAGTACGATAAGTCTCATCAATGGCTGTTTGGTTTCCAAAGAATGTGCCTCATTCATTCAACATGGCGTGGCCGCACCGCGAAGAAGCTTGACCTGCCAGTGTGCTAGCAAGTCCTGTAGTTGTAGGGATACTCACAGGAGGCGGGCTCTGATAGACTGGGCAGGGTGTCACGGGACCACGCCATTGATTCTGAGAATTTAATCCATGTCCATTGAGACAAACCTGAGATTTCCTCATAAGTCTCCACAGCATGTTCCTACTGTACAGAAAACAGTTCAACAGTCCCTAGGATTAAATAAACATGTCTTGGGTGAAATACATACATTCCATGTTACAGCAAATACACATTATACCCATTTTGAATAACATAGAAAAATATGAAGAGAAATATCACAGTATGCTTAAGTTATACCAACATGTCATGAGTCCTTCAGTTTAATACATTGTTAAATGTCAGTGGCGCAATTGGCGCTACTTTCTTTTGTTTCAAGGAATATCATAGCCTGAAGAGTGCCTCCTTAACTCGCTACCACCAGCACCACCATACAGCTAACCTGTATGGTGGAAAATTGCAAGATGATGTTATAATACTTTTATTGCATCAAATGGTTGTTTTATGCAACAGAATTGAGGATTCTTCTAAATATTGTGTGTGTGTTCTACTGAGGATGGGCCTCTGGGAGATAACACTGACAGGAGATTTACAATGTCTTTGGGGATACCGCATTCCAGAACATGAGTTGTTTCTGTTCTATACAGTACCAGGGAGACATGGCTCCAGTATGGAGTTGGGGGGCCAGACACTGGTCTCTACACAATGAAAACTGTTGACACAGCAGATACTGTCTGCTGTGAATTATAGGTATCTTTCATACAAATCTTAACCTTGTGACCCATTCTATACATCTGTTGTTCGTCATGTAGGTTGAAAGGGGTGTATCTTGGCTAGCCCTTCTCTCAATTGGATTTGCTCAACTCCTGCATCCTCTATCCTCAGTCCTCTCTCGCCTCCTTTTGAAAAAGGTTAAAGATAATCGAGGAGAAGCGGCAAGGAGAGGGAACGTGGATGAAAATGCACTTGTATGAAATGAGTCGTATACTCCACTCGCACGTCGTCAAACAAATGACTCTTACAGGGATGGATCCCTTATTTAATGTGTAAAATGTTCAAAACAAATTAAGTTAGTTGTGTAAGACATTTTATAGATAAATTGATAAGTAGAATATTGATTTTAAACGTGTGCAGGCTTTTCTCCTCCGACAAAACGAAAGCTGATTGAAAGGGGACAGGGCCTAACACCCACATCAGCCACATGCGGGTAGATTTTGGCATTGGCCATTTCACCAGCCACATTGGCAGGTGGTCAGGGCTCCACAGTGCGAGCATTTCAATCACATTTGTGAATAACAAGTCAAGTATGATCACATTTATTGTAAAATAAATGCTACAGTAGCTGTTTTCAAAGTATTTGTTTCATAACTGGTAAATGAATCACACAAAGTCAAATAAATACGAATCATATATAGCCTATTCCACCTCACGCTACAACACTGCCTGGCTGGGGGCTGTGAGCATGTGAAGAGCTGAGTGAACGATTAATATTTAGAAGCGCACAGCCATAACAGTTGGTCTAATTTACTTGAAACGAAAGTCTACTGAAGTGAGACTTTATCCTTGTGTTTCTTGGCTATTTACATTGTTCTGTTCACAAGCTAGGTTGTTTTTCTTGGCTATTTACAAGAAAAGGGATGTGAGGATTCAGGGTAAGACAATTGAGTAAGGGCACTGTACACACACTACCTAAAAAAGAACACTGCAGTCAAATAACTCCTGCATCTTCTAAGCAAACTAAACTACCCAGGAGCTTGGGAAATGTCAAGGTCCAAAGAATCAGAATAAACTTTAACCAAAGCTGACATATAAATCCCTCCATCAGAGAATCAGTAGAGAGTTCAGAGATGTCCATCTTCTTGACCGTATTCCCACACACATATTTAACCTCAAAATGTGGGTGTGGAATATAGTAACATATGTGTAATGTAACATATGATGTCATCATAAACCATTTGCATGTTCTACCTGCATGTATTATTAACTTGTCAAAATAGGACAAAACTTCTGATTGATACATATGTTAAACGTCTTGCTACAATAATAAAACTGAGATAGAAATGTGAAATCTCTTTCATTATTTTGAACAGTTACTGATAATAAAAGGTGATATAAGCTGAAACATTCTAATGAAGGATAGGCCTCGCCCATATACAGTCATTGGCCTCGCCTAACGACTCACCCTGAATTTAATTCCGCTGCTCTATCGATCGCTGCATACTGTACATTCATCGTGGAGAAGAAATGCCAGTTTGGCGTGATGTGGTTGGGTAGCCAGTCAAGGACAGGCCTACCAGTCCCAGAGACCCTGTAATGCTGATTGTAACCCTTACATTTGTATACAAACAATAGATGACACACACACAAATCAATAAATAAAATTTATTTTTCATTCAGTGTGTAGTATATAGTAGTTCAGGTTCTGCATCCACATTGAAGAAAAAGAAAACTGAAAAAAAAGTTAAAATTTTCACAATTACCAAATGATGCATAGCATTGCTTTATTCAATTCAGCATACTGATGATTTTACCAGTTCTACAAACATATTTGCTCATGGATACAAGCTCCCCGCCCACTCAACCTGTTCTTTCAGGCTTCCTGATATTTGGAGATGAGAGAAAATGTACAATTTCTTAAATTCTGAGCATTTTAATAGCGAAAAAAATATTATGGGTGATGTTTTGGTCATTCAAAGGCTATTTTTACTTGGGAAATAGGATGACTGCGGCCAAGAGGTGGGCCATTGGCCACATGGGTGGACACCCTGATTCTCTCTCTCTCTCGTTTCTCTCCCTCTCCCTCGCGTGCGCTCCATATGTCTGTCTGTCTTTCTGTGTCTGTCTGTCTGTCTCTGTCTTTATTCAGCCATCTTGATCCAACCAACTGAACTGCAGTCAAATGGCATAGCATGTCATACTACACAATAAACTGACATCTCTTACTTTATCTCTCTCTCTATCTGGCTCGTTGCTTCTCTTCACTTGCTTGCTTCCCTTTCTGGTTGTCTGACTGTCCCTATCTTTACCCCCCCCCCATATCTTATATTTATTCTGTGTTGTGGTTGCCAGGTTGGTCAGCAGAGCGTGTTCAGGAGTACTTTGTGTGGGCAGCGCAGGTGATGAGAGGACTGAGGGGGACCAACCCAGCACTGGAGGGACACCTAGATGAGCTCTTCAAGCAGAGGTTTGACACCTCTCTTCTTTTAACACAGGGTGGCACAACAGAGCAACTGTTGACGCACACTTTTGTAAAGAGTTTATTTGAAGACATTGAGCGTATTGTATTTATGTTTATGCTTCTCCATGGAATATACTTTCTATACTCTTAACTCTCACAAGGGCCACTTAATTAGATGTATTTTAATAGGTGATTTGTACTTTACTCTACAGTACTTTGTATACATTTTGTTTGTAGAACTGGCAAACCATGAATATGTCACATTGAGTTATCTTACTGTATTGGATATAGCAATGCTATGCATTTGTAAAGATGAAAATGGTTACTTGTAAAAAAAAAATATATATATACATTTAATGGTGATGCGGAACCGGTAACTACTCTATAATGACACACTGAAGGAAAAATACATTTTATTTATTGATTTATTGTGTGTATGCATCATCTATTTTTTGTATACGAATGTAGGGGTTTAGGGTTACAATCAGCATTACAGGGTCTCTGGGGCTGGTAGGCCTATCCTTACCTGGCTACACTCTAAAAATGCTGGGTTAAAACTACCCAATTTGGATAAGTATTGGACAGACTACAAGTTATGTTATTTTAACCCAGCCAGTTGGGTCACTTAGTTGGGTTGTTGGGTTATTGATGCTGGGTTATTGAGCTATGACCCACCGGTGCTGGCACCTCCATCTGCAACTGGGTCCTGGACTTCCTGACAGGCCATCCCCAGGTGGTGAGGGTAGGCAACAACACATCTGTCATGCTGACCCTCAACACAGGGGCCACTTAGGGGTGCGTTCTCAGTCCCCTCCTGTACTCCCTGTTTACCCACGACTGAGTGTTATAGATTTTATGGTGATGACTAAATGTTTGTACATCTAAGAATATTCCATTCTGAAAATGTATGAGAAAGAGATAGGGTTATAAGACAAAATGGTAGTCCAATTAATGTGTGTGTCTAGAAATGAATATTGTGGAGAATGGAACAGGTTGAAATGACTTCATTTAGGGAGTATCTGGGAGAACAAAGATTTCTTTGATTCTACCAGACACATGCGAGAGGCTCCTGTCCTTGAAGACAGGAGGGATAGTTAAAGAACCGCCCAAGTTTGACTTATGTTGCAAAGATTGTGATAAGGAATGAATGGGTACTGTGGGAAGGCACTATTTTCTTGGAAATGGTGGGGCCTTTGTATCTTTGTATTTCAACATTGTACCATATAAAAAACTGTGTACACCTTTTAGAGCTCAGAGCTCTCCTGAATTAAACCATTTACACTTGACCATTGTATTCTGGGCTTCTGTCTGTCTTATTTCAACCAGTATCTTACAAATACTGGGTAACAGACAGAGTTTGTTTAATTGAAGTTCAGTTTGTGAACATTGAGAACAAGATTTCTATAACACTGAGTGGCAGCGCACAACTCCAACACCATCATTAAGGCTATTTTACAAACTGATGTAACATTCAACCTTAAAATAAGTAACACATCCATGGCCAAATTTTTTGGTTAACTACTTAGGGAGCAGTGGGGCGCTAGCGCTAGCGCCCCACTCCCGACACTACCCGGTGAAATGCAAGGCGCCAAATTCAAAATCCAAAGGTTGAATTATTAAACATTCATCAATATACAAGTGTTGCATAGTCATCAAAATCTCTGCTTCTTGGCAATATCACAGCGTTGTCAGATTTCAAAAAGGCTTTACGGCGAAAGCACAACATTTGATTGTTTGAGGGTAGCACCTCCAATATTTTGCCATTAGCATAAATTCATAAACCATCGCGGTTCACACAAAACACATTTCACAGCGAAAACAAATCCCTTACCTTTTGAAGAACTTCTGCTGAGGGCTTCCCAAGTGGTGTCCAACGAAGACATCCAATGGTTCTTTTGTTAGAAAAAGTCATTTATTATATCCATAAATCTCCGTTTGGTTGGCGCATTATGTTCATAAAATACAGCGTCCACTCGCCCATTGAACCGTCAAGAGAACGCGTTCAACCTATACCTATACACTTGTTCAAGAACAATCAAACATCATTGATAATGTATCCTTAGGAACACTTTTATGTATATTTACTATAATATTTCAACCGGATTATAAACTGGACGATAGGAAAGGAAAAAAACACAGCGCGTGCGAGCCCCGTGAACGCGCTTCCTCTTCTGTTTACATCCGATGACCAGTTCGAAATTCTTCTTCTATTACCATCCAGAGCAACTATAACATCACCAAACACTGTCTAGAGACTGTTGACATCCAGTGAAAGCAGTAGGTACTGCAATCTTACTCCCATATATGTCTGTTTTCAATAGGGAGGGGTTCAAAATGAGGCAATGTGTCAAAAACACTTTTTCCAGGACAGAAATTCCTCTGGTTTTTGCCTGTTATATCAGTTCTGTTATACTCACGGACAATATTTTAACACTCTTAGAAACTTCAGAGTGTTTCCTATCCAATAGTACTAATTATGTGCATATCCTATTTTCTGGGCCTGAGTGGGAGGCATTTTACTTTGGGCACGCCAGACTCTCCAAAACCGTCACCTCGGGAGCCGCTCCCTAAGAAGTTAATGTAACTATTTCTTCTTATGTAATCATATAAAGTGTTCATGTTCAAGATAGCATGCACAGGTCATTGCAGGTCTGTGGAGATTGCTGTAATAATCTGTGCAGAATCTCGAACGGCATTGTTGCACCATGTACTTTTAATGTAATCTCAACTGCAATCCAGGTGGCGCAGCCGCCTAAGGCACTGCATCTCAGTGCTAAAGGTGTCACTACAGACCCTGGTTCAATTCCAGGCTGTATCACAACTGGCTGTGATTGGGAGTCCCATAGAGCGGCGCACAATTGGCCCAGCATTGTTAGGGTTTGGCTGGGGTAGGCCTTCATTGTAAATTAGAATTTGTTCTAAACTGACTTGCCTGGTTAATAAAATAAATGTGGTTCTGCTATTAGATAAATTACAGTGATAAGACATTCATCTGTTGTATAAATAAACAAAATATCTGATGTATTCCCCATTTAAACGTTGCTGTGCTTTTAAATGGTTGGAAGTGCAGTGATAGACAATTGGGTGAAAACTAAACCCAAAAATGTTTTTGAAGTGGAATTTGGTTGTGCTTCTATATGTTTGAAAGTATAGTGATAAAACATTGGATATTCAACTAACTTTTGGCTGTCTTTTTGACTGGGTGAATATAGTTTGTAATCTCATTGATCAATGTCTCAAACAAATATTACCCAATTGTCCACATTGAAATTACGTGGTGTGCCCAGTGGGTGGGGAGTTTTGTAAATGACTGGATTAAATAATGACCTCCACAAACACAACTTGCTCTATAAATACTTGGAATAAATACTTTAAAATGAATGTCTCTCTAGTGAAGGCCACTCCTTCACAACCCCTTTACCGAAACTTGAGAGCAAATATTTATAAGCTGATTTGTTTCAGCTGACAAGAATGCAGTCTTTCAGGTCATGGGTGTATACTGTAGGCCTACTGTGCTGGCCAGACTACTCCTGATACAAATCATAGCGTAGTATCTCCTGCCATTATCATCACCGTATTTACCATGCATTATCATGTGAATTCTAATGACTCCTCCATCACCGTGACAATGCATTTCAGACACGGTATGTGTTTTTTTGCAATGTCACTACACGTGTCTTTGAAATTCACTATTGTTAGGCCTAGGGTTTTTCCATAGCAGCACTGCACTCCAGTTTTTTAAGCACTAGTTATATTTTTGGTAATTGTGTTTGCATCACAGAGGGTGATTCTTAGGACTTAGACAGAGAAGTGTCAACAACATCTGCATAATCAGAACAGTTGCTTTGTGAGGTGTTAACCGTGGAAGGTGCCATGTAAGCCATTGCAGCCTGAAGAGTCCCACTTCCCCTCAGCCTGGCAACAGGTGAAAGGGGAACCCCAGATTGGAGAAAAACCTGAAAAGTCCACTAAGGGCTTCCCCTCTACTAAATTTGATGATGAGATTAAGTGCAGTGGCAAGGCAGAAGGAGAAGATGGAGCAAGATTAAACTTGGCCGACATTCTGCTAAATTTCTCCTAAATGTATCATCCGATCTCAATACAAACAGAGTGCATTACTTTTTTTAGACTTGACCCTTTTCTAAAGTTATCCTTGAATTGTCCCAGAAAGTCATCATTGAAGCCTCACAGATTCTCTATTTAGCAGGTGGGACATTAGCAGCGAGCAGCGTCAGGGTTAAATACCAGAACAAATATAAGGAAATGTGATACAGGTAAACAGTTCCCAGCTATCACCTGTGCCTTCCTGAACCAGTACTTATATCTGTTCTGGTATTTAACCCTGACACTACTCGGTTCTTATGCCCCAACTGCCACACAAAAGAGGTAACTAAAGTGATTAATTATTGCAAAGTTGGGTTTAGGGGCTCATATTGGCTGACAAATGCTACCTTTCGTGTTTCCACCTCCAAGACCTGGCCCAAAAGACTAACTGGGCCATGGCCTTGGTGGACCTACCCTGACTTGGGACCAGACCAATGTCGAATTTCCATTTGGGATTTTTCCCAGTGTTTACCTCGTGTGGCAAAATAGTTTTGTGCTTCCACCTCCACGGCCCGGCTCCAGTGAGTCACTGGGCCATGTAGAGCCCTTTCCATTTTTAGCCAGATTCCATTTAGTTTTTTTCCAAAATTACGTTGTCTTTGTTTTGTTTTTCCAGGTTTCTGTGTCTTCTGTTTTTTTAGGATTTTCACTCTACAAATCACACTTTTTTAAATTGAAAACAACTAAGTTTGATGTTCTAAGTCCACAACAATGCCTAAACCACATATAGGAAATGTTTAGGTATAGGAAATGTTTGAGAATTTTTTTGGGGGTGTAGTTACCTTCTATTTTTCTAGTGTGCACCTATCAAGAGGCTGTTGTTTAGCAGTAAAAATACTTTAAAGTACTACTTAAGTAGTTTTGGGGGTTATTTGTACTTTACTATTTATATTTTTGACAACTTTTACTTTTACTCCACTACATTCCTAAAGAATATAATGTACATTTTACTCATAATACAGTATATCATACTAGTACGGCGTACCAGATTAACATTTACTATGTTACGTCTAGTGTATGAGACCAGGCTGGCGATATACGTCATAATTTTAGGCAACAGGCGTGTGGGATAAGCCTCTCGCTGCCACTGGAGGAACGCGCCCTTAAAGAGAAGGCAGCGACGCTGACATCAATGAGATGTGCGAATTTGATATACTGTGATCAAACGTTAATATACGGTCTGTATTGTGTGTCAATAACTACTTTTGCAGCATGAGTTCAGATTCGGTCATTTTGTTGGAGACGGTCAACTTCGCTGCTGAAAAGCACCGCAATCAACGACGTAAAGACGCGGAACAAACACCATATATCACCCACCCAATCGGTACAGTTATGACAACAATCTAACAGCTATCCAGCTAGATAGGTCCTTGGCAATAACTCTCTCTCTACTCGGACTTCATTGCGTGAATATCTGCATTTACATTTGCCGTGTTTATAATTTTGCAGGAGTGGCAAGGATCCTGAGCCATGAAGGTGGGATCACAGACATTGAAGTTTTGCAAGTAAGTGTTTTGTGTTTCAGACAGACTCAAAATACTGCTTTCCACAAAATCGCAAAACAACAAAGTTAAAATGGTCTATATAAAAAATTATAAAAATAATAATGTGGGTTGAAGAAGATCCATTTTAGATTCAGGTGGGGTTTATGACTTTAATGATACATCAGTCAATGGGCAATGTTAAGCTCATTAAAACGTTCAACATTTCTTGAGTTTGTGTTAGCCAGAGTTCGTTAACAGGAATGACTGGTATTTCACTGATATTTTTGTATTTTCTAAATGTCCTCAGGCAGCTTTGCTCCATGACACAGTGGAGGACACTGACACCAGCATAGGAGAGCTACAGGCCGTCTTTGGGCAAACGGTGGCGCGGCTCGTCCAGGAAGTGACAGACGACAAGGCACTGTCCAAGGAGGAGACAAAGCGTCAGCAGGTGGAGTACGCACCTCATGCCAGCCACCAGGCCAAACTGGTCAAACTGGCTGACAAACTGTACAACCTGAGGGACATCAACCGCTGCACGCCAACAGGTGATTGTTTCTCTATCTCTCGCGTGCTCTCTGTCTGTCTTTATTCAGCCATCTTGATCCAACCAAATGGCTAGGCAAATGTTGTAGGCTAGACACAATAAACTGATACCCTAGCAGGATACTACTCTTTCCTCTCTCTCTCTCTCGCTCGTTGCTTCTCTTCACTTGCTTCCCTCTCTGGTTGTCTGACTGTCCCTCTCTTTACCCCCATCCCATATCATATATTTCTTCTGTGTTGTGGTTGCCAGGTTGGACGGCAGGGCGTGTTCAGGAGTACTTTGTGTGGTCAGCCCAGGTCGTGAGAGGATTGAGGGGGACCAACCCAGCACTGGAGGGACACCTAGAGGAGCTCTTCAAGCAGAGGGGGGTCGAGCTTTGACACCTCTACTTCTGACACAGGGTGGCACAACAGAACAACTCTCGATGCACACTTTTGTAAAGAGTAAGACTTTGAGCGAATTGTCTTTGTTAGCTTCTCCATGGAATATACTATTATACTCTTAGCCCACTTACTTTGGATTTATTTTTATGGATGATTTGATTCTTCATTTTAAGTACAGTAGTTTGTATGCATTGTGTTTTCCTATAGGAAAACCAATAATGTCACGTTGAGTTCTAGCTGTATTGAATAAAGGAATGCTATGCACTCGTAATGGTGAAAATTGTTAAATTATAATATGTAATGGTGATGCAGAACCTATAACTACTCTGTCATGACACTGAACTAAAATATATTTTTGAATAGATTTTTTTTGTGTTATTTATTTTTGTAAGTATATAAATGTACTGTTTTAGGGATACAATTAGCTATACATTAAAATGGTGATATGTAAATTATTCCATAGTAGCCATTATACATTTTGCTAGTAGAATGGGTCGGAAGCAATTTTTCAACTAACCTGTTCTTGCTTCTACTTTCTTTGTTCTCGATTTGGGAAGACATGTGTACCTTAAAATGTCTGTTCAGTTGCAGCTGGTTCTCCAAAAAAACAGAATATATTCAGAAAGAGGAAAATGCACGTCTTGTATCGAGTGAGAAATGCCTCTTGCATGTGTAGATGTTTTTTTTGTCACACTGTGTGATGCGCTGTCATCTACTTATACATGTGGCCGCGTCGCATAGAAACGACTAGTTCCCTCAAAGATGTTGGGAAATTCAAGATGGCTGGCAGCTAAAATGGCGAGGGAACTCCTCACTCGGTGTAAAGTGTGGATTTTACTATCTTTCTGAATATTCTATGGTTTTTGGAGAACCACCTATAACTGAACACAGACATTTTATAAGCTACACATTTCTTCCGAATTGAGAACGAAGATGGTATCGCCAATACCAAGTTAGTTAAAGTCCATGTATAGGGAAACCTGTAACGCCAAGTAATGGGTATTAAAAATCTTTGGTTATATTACATTATCTGGTTATATTACATTATCTAGTGTACAATCTTTAGCTAGGTAGGCCTATACTTCATCTGAATGTTTCAGGCTACTGTATATGACCTTTTATTATGTTAGGTTCTAATTATCAGAGTAAGAACGCAACGGACATTATGAAAGCTTAAACTAAGTGTATTCTTCCCAAAGGATCGACCAGCTGAATCGACAAAGACATGGTTACAATAGTGGTGGTATATGTATCCCACTTTGGGTGGAGTCTCCTCCTTCGCGCTAAACATTGTATCTTTATTGCTAGGCAGGAAACTAAGTGATACGGGCAATAAACTTTTCATTCTCCCTTAATGTGACCTGACCTCCACCCCCTTCATCACTAATCCATGACTCTCCCCTTATCAATGCCTACCACATAGGATTGTTTTCCCTACACTCTGTACATTCCAAGGTTAATTGCACCCACCACATACCTTCCTCCTACAGATAACCATTAACTTCTGGTGTAAACCCTCTAAACCATAGCACTCAATATTTCAATAGGATACCTGATAATTAACCCTGTTTCAAGTTTAGGAGTTAGAACCCAGAATCCATCAATTACCAGTAACTGTTCAAAGTAACGCAATAGATTTTTTGTTTATATCCCATACAAATGATAGTTGTCCTCAAATAAATTTACATGAGAAGTCAACTAATCAAAGAAGCGGAGATGATTATTTTAGTGGAAGCAACGTAGGAACCATTGTGGGCGATCTAGAGATGGCGGAGGTGGATTCTGAGTTTGATTCAAGGCTGTGGCTCCATCCTAGGAGCAGGCGAAGAATCCACAGCCCGCTTGGGCTCTGGGCCTGGAACAGGGAGGGGCTCCTGAGGGAGAGCAGGTGGAATCTTTGTGGCTGACGGTTCCAGGGTAGCAGACAGTTGAACCTCAGGCACCCCTGCCTCGACCAGCAAGGTGTCCCCACTGGGAAGAGAGGACAACTCCGCAACGGCAGCCAGAACAATGGCAGCCAGGTAGGATGGAGCCACAGCCTGCAGCTATTGCAGATGTCAAGTGCAGCCAGGAAGTTGGGGCCTCTCCAGTCCAGCCTGCCAACACTGTGCTAGTTCCAGCCCAGAGGGTCCTGCTACCTCCAGACCACGCTTCAGGGGACCAGCCAAACATCACCCCGGGTGACCTACCCGAAGTCACCCCTGATGTCCCCCCTGATCTACTTGTCCAGTTGCCTGCCTCCCTGGTAGGGTTTAGGTTTCCTGCCTCTCAAGTAAGTCTAGAGTTCCCTACTTTCCCGGTTGGTCCAGTCTATCCTGCCTCCTTGGTAGGCTCTCAGTTTCTATCTGTACCTGGCCTTCAGTCTCTGGCCCTGGTTGCAGGTTCACTCTGTTCTGACTTAGGTTCCAGGACTCCTACCTTACTGCTAGTCCCCCAGTCCTCTGTTGTTCTAGGTCCACAGTTCCCTGTAATGGTAGCCCCTAAGTTTGTTGTTCTACCAGTCCCTAGGTATCCTACCCAGCTAGGCCCCATATTCGCTGGCCCGTCTGCAGGTCTGCAGTCTTCTGCCCTGCTTAGATCACAGCCCCCTGCCTTAGCTGTTAGACAGTTGCCTAGCCCGCCAGGTTTAGGGCCTACTAGGTCCAGAGTTCGCTGCACTAGCTTGCTGTCTCCAGACATATTCAGTCTGCCGTACTCTGGCCCACCAGGCTTAGAGCCTCCTACCCTGCTAAGCCACAAATTATCTGTGCTGGGTTCTCAGCCCTCGTCTGCCCTCAGTCTCCAGCATTAGTCGGTCCTCAGTCCCTAGCCCAGGTGGGTCATCAGGCTCCTTCCCTGCCAGGCTCAAAGGTACCAATCTTTCCAGTAGGCCCTGAGCTCTACTGCTCTCCTAGCCTTCAGTTCTTTCTCCTGGCAGGCCCAGAGTCATTTTCCCTCTCAGTTCCAGAGTCAGTTTCCATGGCATGTCCAGAGTCAGTTTCCCTGTCCGGTCCAGAGTTTTTCTCCCTCTCAGGTTCAGAGTCGTTCTCCCTTTCAGGGTCAAAGTAATCAGCATTGTGCTCCCAGACTTCAGCCATTCTAGTTTTGCTGTCTCCAGCTCTAGTCGGACCTCAGTCCACTGCTCCGCCAGGCTATAGGTTCTCTGCCCCACTAGGCAGTCCCTGCCTCTAGCCAGTTCGCAGCCCCCAGCCTTAGTCTGCAACCAGGCGCCTAAACTATCACTAGGCTATAAGTTCCCTGCTCAGCTAGTTCTGCAGCCTCCCACCATAACTGGCTTGCAGTCCTCAGTCTTAGTAGTAGGTTCCAAGTCCCCTGCCCTGTCAGGCCCTGAGTTTCCTGTACTGCTAGGTTCAGCCCCCTGACTTGGGGGACCCACTGTTCCCTGACCCGGGGGGATTGCTGTCTCTAATTCTGTGGGGCCGCTCGCCTCCTGCATTGGACAACTCGAAGCCCTGCCGATGTGGGAGACCACCTGACCTCGTCTCTGGGGCCCAGCCGGCCCCTGCATCCAGGTCCCTGATGATCCTCGCACAGGGTTCCCCACCTGCTCCACCATGGGAGCCATCGTCTTCAGCAGTGGGAAAAGAGTCACCTACCTCCGCAGCAGCCAGTGAGCTGTAAATGACAATTATGGCCGGTGTGCAACATTCTTCCGCTGCAGTAGGCCAGCTTCCGGGACCATACTCAGCGTTCAAAGATGGGCCCCAGCTGCCCTGCAACAGCTGAGTCAGAGGATTCTCCGCCACACCCGTGGTATTCCATGGGGTGGCCTAGGACTGTCCCTGCGTCTCCATGCACCTTCTTCATTGGGCGGCCCATAAGCCCCTTGTCGGCACCCTACAGGCCCCGATGGTCCTCTAAAGTGACAGTAGTAATAAGCTGCCCATCTAGTTCGGCCAAATGCACAGTAGGACTGGACCTTACCTTGTCTGGTCCCTTCACTGCTCTGCCCCTTTTCCCTGCCTGTCCTGCTGTACAGGACTAGGCGCTTAAGAACTAAGCCCCCATTGCGGCCTTTTCCAAGTTGTTTGGATTTCCATAAGAAATCCAGGGGCGGCTGTAAAAACCATTGTGGGCCAATGAGAGATGGTGAAAGTGGATGCTTGAATCAAAAAGCGCGTTGAGCCAAGTTGGTGAAGATGAATGTCCTAAACGGACAACAGTAGTGTTGAAAAGTAGAACAAAAAGGGTGGATATCTCAGCCCTTTGGCCAATCAGTTGGCTTGGACACATGTGGACACTGCACCTGCCCATTCTAGATTAGGGTTTGGTCGACGTCGCAAGAAGAAGACACAAGTTTGGCTGGTGACCAAGTTCACATTTTACTCTTAAAAACAGATTTTTTTAATTACCTTTATTTAACTAGGCAAGTCAGTTAAGAACAAATTTTTATTTTCAATGACAGCCTAGGAACAGGCTAACTGCCTTGTTCAGAATGACAGATTTTTACCTTATCAGCTCGGGGATTTGATCTTGCAACCTTTAGATTACTAGTCCAACACTCTAACCACTAACCACACCAGTAGATTCCTAAGTAACTGAAGAGTGTGTGTGTTAAAAGTATATGTGGTAGTGATGAAGACGAATAAAACTCCTGGACTGAGAAGCATCCGTACTGTTTTTGCCGGACAGCCTGTAGCGAATCAGAACCAAGTATATCAGCATTAAGTTCTAGCGGGTAAGGGCATTCACAGCCGACCGCTCAGACGAGCCCTGCTAGATGTATTTTCACAATTGGAGTGGAGGATACGTGTATGAACGATAATTAATAGTTTCTTGTTGGGATGCGTTTGTTGAGTAAGGATGCAGATGTGGGAGACCTGTTTGACGTGTTGAAAATTGTGAAATATGCGCTGGGAAAAGTGGAGTCTATCAGAGTGACCAGGAGTGGTCTTATTTTGATTAATTGTATTTCTGAATAACCTACAGTACCTACGCATGTGAAGCTTGGTTATGTAAGATATTCTGTAAGAGCTTTCGTCCCCAAACTCCTTCATGTTTCAAGTGTGTACAGACGGACGGAGTATACTGAATAACGGTGTGTAGAAGGACGACGGTATTTCAATTCTGGTGGGGATCATGATCCCGAGTTCCTGGAGTGCCCTGTAAGGGTGAAGGAGATTGAGGTGGCAAAAGTTAGAGCTGTCAATCGAATCTCCTATGCGGAGGCGATTCAAAGAGTTGAAGATATGGTAGTGGCCGCACCACAGCCTGTAGGAAATGTTTGTTGCCAGTCAAAAGATACCCTGTGTGTTAAGAATTTTGATTTTGTGGAATTCATTGCCATCTTGAGCCTGTGTAGGGCTCAGATCTGTTTAGTTTTTTACAGAAAAGTTGTTTGATTTAGTTTAGTATATACAGTACCAGTCAAAAGTTTGGACACACCTACTCATTCAAGGGTTTTTCTTTATTTTGACTATTTTCTACATTGTAGAATAACATTGAGAAGACATTGAGAGAATGCCAAGAATGTGCAAAGCTGTCATCAAGGCAAAGGGTGGCTACTTTGAAGAATCTAAAATCTAACATATATTTTGATTTGTTTAACACTTTTTTGGTTACTAGATGATTCCACATGTGTTATTTCATAGTTTTGATGTCTTCACTATTATTCTACAGTGTAGAAAATAGTAAAAAATCAAGAAAAGCCCTTGAATGAGTAGGTGTGTTCAAACTTTTGACTGGTACTGTATATATAATTTTGGGGGTGTCGTTTGTTCTGTTTTTTGGGAATCCTGTTTCCATCCCACACAGTAGGTGGTGAGATGCACACTAAATTGTGCAAAAGTCGATATATCATAGAAGAAGAAGGAACCATTGTGACCATAAATGTTCCATAGGTAGAAAAGTATTTCCGGGCACCCTGATGATAGATGCCATATTTAAGGAGGTGGGACAGGGAGTGTGTGTGACCTTGTATGCTGATGATGGGGCTGTATTGAAGAAAGGTGGGAATGTGAAATATGTGATGAGGAAGATGCAAGAAGCTGTGGGAGTTTAGGATGTCTGTGGCCAAGTCCTGCTTTATAGTCAGGGTATAGGTAGGGTGTCTGAGTTTAAGTATTTAGGTATGTGGTTTGATGAGAGGCTTTCGTGGAAGAGACATGTTGAGCATATTGAAATTAAGTGAAGGAAGGTGCTGAACCTCATGAGGGCAGTGGCAGGATATGATTGGGGGTCAGATAGACAATGTATATATACTGCATATGTTGTATATATACCAGGCATTGATCAGGTCATCTTTGGATTATGGGTGCTTTGTATATGGATCGGCAGCCAAAACAGCACTACAACGCCTGGATAGGATACAGTCAAAAGCCCTGAGATTGTGTGTGCCTTATGGACACCACCTGTTGAGGCAGATAGTGTGGAACTGCCACTGAGGATTTTTGAAATGTAACCTTTATTTAACTAGACAAGTCAGTTCAGAACAAATTCTTATTTTACAATGACGGCCTATCAGGAAACAGTGGGCTAACTGCCTTGTTCAGGGGAAGAACGACAGATTTTTACCTTGTCAGCTCAGGGATTTGATCCAGCAACCTTTCAGTTACTGGCCCAACACTCTAACCACTAGGCTACCTGCCACCCTGATAGGTGGTACAAACTTGCATACTGGACAAGGTTGAAAGGACAACTGGGGAATTCTGGGAGCGAGGATTAGGTAAGCAGAGGGCGTACGGGTGGACAGTCGGGCAGAAGGTGGTAGAATATGGACTGGGGGCGAGCGAGATAGGGCTAGCAATTGCATCGGGTAACGTTCCTCCGTGGCTTTATTCCGAAACCAAGAGTAGATGTGGACATAATTGAGGGCAGGAGAGAATGAGGTGAGGATGTGAGACGGTGTGTGGAGAGATATATAGATAATCGGTTTTATTTGTTTTTAAGGATATATACAGATGGTTAAAATGATCCAGTCAGTGGTAGGGTGGGGGCAGAGGTGTATATCCCAGATTTCAATGCTAGAGTATGTAAGCGGTTAACTGATTATGTGTCAGTGTATGCGGCCGAGTTGATGGCCATGATTATAGGTTTGAGATGGGTGGAGGAGGTGAAACCACTCCTTGGTGATTTGCTCTGATTTGCCTGCAGTATTGAGTAGTGTGAAGATGGGAAGGTCGAATAGGGGAGGCTTGTTTGTGGAGATGATGGTGCTGTTAATTGGATTGGAGAGGATGGGAATGGTGGTAAGCTTTTGCTGGGTTCCTGCCCATGTGGGTGTGGAGGGGTAATGAGAAGGCAGATGTGGTGGCTAAGAGTGCTGTGGGGAGAGAGGGGGTAGATATTCAGGTCCCGCTGGGCTGCAGGGAAGTCAAGTCCTTGATCTGGGCAAAAGGGCTTGATCTTTGGCAAAGGGAGTGTGATGCTAGTAGTAAGGGGAAGCAATTTACAGCATGCACCGGTCAGGAAAGGAAGATGTCGGGAGTATGGGATGTAGGACAGAGGAAGTTGTGTAGAGTAGACTACAGTTTGGGCACACAGGTTTGAATGCCACGTGGTGGATGATAGAGAGACATGAAACAGGTATGTGTGATGAGTGTTTAGTGGAGGAAATGGTGGTGCAAGTGTTGATATTTTGTGGTCTTTTTGACTTAGATAAGGAGAGATTGTGTGAAAGGGTTAGAGACTGGCTGGGTTGCTGCAGTGGATGGAGGAAAGTGGTGCCTAGGGCTCTATTTCACTTTCTTTGAGGAACAGTAATAATGAATAGAATTTAATGTGATATGGGTAGGCCGTGACTGGCCTCACACTCCAGTAAAGTAGGTGGCAGTGTACGGACCTTAAAAGTTGGATGGTATCCGCCAGCCCAATACGAAAGAAGAAGAAGAATTTCCGGTACTGTTAGAGTGTTTCCTGTGGTGGTCGAGAAAATAAGCGACGGGTTTGTTTTGCTATCTAGAAGTTGATTACATTTTTGTTCATATATTGATATTGTTGATTGGGCAGTCATGTCTGGACGGGACGCCCTCAACATGAAGCAACCGCCGATCCAGTCCACGGCTGGTGCTGTGCCGATTCGAAATGAGAAAGGTGAGTTTTCCTGTAGCTAACGTTAGCTAGCTAGTGCAAGCCATCCTGGACTAGGTGGTAGCCGATTTCATGGTAGCAATAGATAGCTATCTAGACATCCAAGTACACAACTTTGTATAACTTAGCTAGTTAATATCACGATATAATTGCATGCTGCATTTCCTTAATTGTATGGACATACTTTTTGTCTGCGTCCACAGTAGATATAAAAACACAATTCATGCCCTTACCCATGTTTCAATCCATGCTAAACCAAAACGACAGTATTTACAACTTAACCTCACCTCATGTAACAGAGTAAATAGAGCCATTTGTGATAATGGACAGTTCATGGTAACCAAGTGTGCTCCCCTACTTTCCTTCCCAGGTGAGATTTCGATGGAGAAGGTGAAGGTGAAGCGCTATGTGTCGGGTAAACGTCCCGACTATGCTCCCATGGACTCCTCTGACGAGGAGGAGGAGGACTTCCAGTTTATAAAAAAGGCAAAGGATGCCGAGCCTGAGATGGAGATGGAGGAAGAGGTGGTGTCTGACCCACGTCTTAAGCGTCTGCTAAACCGTGTCTCTGAGGATGCAGAGGAGAGGTGAAGATAATTCTCATCGGTTCATCTTGTAAAACAGTGGCATCCTGTGTTGGTTCTGATGGCTCCCAGTCCCAGCTTCATTGAGCTGAACTGTATTTGTCAGTGGACACCCATAGTTGGGTGAGGGGTTGTTAAAAAAATTCTGCACATATTGTGGGTTTTCAGGAATTTTAATACTATGAATGACTGACTGATTTGTATTGGGATTTGATCTCTAAACCATTTAGGCCTAACTATTAGCCCTACTGGATTTTGAGCGCTGTGATAATTGTAAATGTTTCTTGCTCGCTCTCTCAGGTTGGCAAGACACAGACAGATTGCAGAGCCGGAGGTGGTTGCAGAGAGCAGTGAAGACTCCGACGAGGGAACCTGGCACCCGGAGAGAGCACCCGAAGAGAGCAGTGACGAAGAGGAGGAGGAAGAGGAAGAAGTGGACGATGAGGTGAGTGGCACAAGGATCTTCTTGGAAAGCTGGATCAGGCACCCCGTTTATTCATTAAGATTTAAAAGACAAAACTGATCTCAGAACAGCACTTCTACTCTGAGATGCTTTGTGAATATGGTCCCAGGTGTTTAATATGGAATGGTATAAAATATACCCTGTATGTAACACATTGACTTTGTTTTGTGTGTAGGAAATCGAGAGGCGGCGAGCGATGATGCGCCAGCGAGCGCAGGAGCGGAAGAACGAGGACATGCCGGAGATCATGGAGGTGGAGGAAGAAGGGAATTCGGGCGCGGAGAAGGAGTCGTCGGAGTCAGAGTACGAGGAGTACACGGACAGTGAAGACGAGGCCGAGCCACGGCTAAAACCAGTCTTCATCCGCAAGTAAGGAGTCCTGCCATCCAGATCACTCCCGAACCATTATCAGGGCTTAATATAATTTATTTCATAGAATGTAAGAAGTTTATTTTTCTAAAGGAAACTTTGATCGTGGGCTTGGGATTAGACAATTCAAAACGGACAAATTGACTGATGAAAATACATTAGGCTTATACGAGAAACACAATTTTAATTTAAAAGCCTGTTATCAGCTCTTATTCTGTTTTATACTGCATGCATCAGTTTATGTATACCTGCTGTCCTGTTATCATATGAACGGAATATGTTCACAACAAATGGATTGTGTTGCAGCGTTTGTGTCCAGAGTGAGAGAATTATATTTTGATGCGTGTCTCTCCTCAGGAAGGACCGAGTGACAGTGGCGGAGCGCGAGGCGGACGAGCTCAAACAGCGGGAGCTGGAGGCGGAGGCCAAGAAGCAGGTGGAGGAGCGGCGGCGCTACACCCTGAAGATCGTGGAGGAGGAGGCCAAGAAGGAGTTTGAGGAGAATCGCCGCACTCTGGCTGCTCTCGACTCCCTGGACACGGACGGGGAGAATGAGGAGGAGGAGTACGAGGCGTGGAAGGTCCGGGAGCTCAAGCGCATCAAGAGGGACCGGGAGGCCCGTGAAGCGTGAGTACAGTCAGACTTAAACATGAACCATGGTGTTCACTTGGCACAAAAGTACTATCTTAACTTGTCCAATAAGAAACACTCGTTTTCATTTTTGTTGTGCAAAGTTTTTAAACATTTTGCTACAGTGTGTCCAAAGTGCCCCGTGGTGGTACATTTAATTGTGCAGCATTTAAACCATTCAAAACAATTTACAGGCAAATGGATAAGAGAGGAACATATTAAGACAGTCTTGGATGACAATGGAAGTAGACATCAGAAATAGTTCACATAGTGCATTGATTCACTTAACCAGTGAAAGCTGGTGTTCCCTCTCAAAGTAAAAAAGACTAGCGTCTGTTTTATATTCTTTGATTATCTGTATGAATGATCTGTACACTTTAAATGTTTTGAACCATGTTAATAATTACTGGTCCAGAGTTAATTATGTTGACACAGGCCTTTGCTGTCCATGTAACCCACTTGCCTTGTCGGATTTTCCAGAATGGAGAAAGAGAAGTCTGAGATTGAGAGGTTCCACAGCCTCACCGAGGAGGAGCGCAGGGCCGAGCTGCGAAACAATGGCAAACAGATCACAAACAAGGCCTCAAAGGGCAAATACAAGTTCCTCCAGAAGTACTACCACAGAGGAGCCTTCTTCATGGTGAGTTTGCTGTAGACACTGGGGTTCAGAGAACCCAATACAGTGCATTCTTTTAAGAAACACACCACCATATGTTGCTGATGAGTGACTGTTATAATTGTAGGAGAAAGTGTAAGTATAGGCGTGAACTGTCCCACGTTTGTTAACCACTACATGTGTTAGATTGTTGTATGAGTGATTCTTATAAGCAGTGTGTGCACTGTTGTAGAATATTATGTGATTCAGGTATATAAATAAATGATCCTCCATTCATATAATTGAAACTTGGAAAAACATTATTTTGTCCGAATAGCTTGTCTTGTCTTTGATGTTGGCTAAAGGCTGAATGTGATCTCTGTTTCCAGGACGAAGAGGAGAATGTGTTCAAGAGAGACTTCAGCGCCCCCACTCTGGAGGACCACTTCAACAAAACCATCCTCCCCAAAGTCATGCAGGTCAGCTGGACTTCTTTCAAACATCACGTAGCATACATAGTACTTTTGTAGCAAATATATCTCCCTAAGTTTTATCTATTATAAATGTACACTATTGATGTAAACAGAAAATTCAGACTGTTTTTGAACCCAGTGTATTGGCAACCCCTGTATACCAATTTATTTTATTTATAGTGGCTATACAGAATATTTTGTTCTGGAGCTGCTCTTGAGACGATGTTCTCCTAAATGAACAGACATTACCTCAAATTAAGGATGCGTGTGGTTTCATGACAAGAAATTATACAATTATATATGAACCATACAGCCAACAATCAATCCAAAATGTGACGTCAACAATAGTTCATCTTTAATAACCCCCTCATTTAATTCCAGGTCAAGAACTTTGGTCGCTCCGGGCGCACTAAGTACACCCACCTGGTGGACCAGGACACCACATCGTTTGACTCAGCCTGGGCTCAGGAGAGCGCTCAGAACAGCAAGTTCTTTAAGCAGAAGGCTGCAGGTGTGAGAGACGTGTTTGACCGGCCAACAGTGCAAAAGAGGAAGACCTGAATCTAAGTTTGGAGGGGGAAGAGAGACTTCAGTATATTCAGACTGTTTGACGAGCTTGGGGTGTATTCAGTGGGATGAAACGTTTCAGAATGTTGCAGATGGAAATGAACAACGTTCTATGGCCATACATTTACCTGCAATATCCTGAATGCACCAACCCTTTGAGCACGGCCCTGATGTGTGGATGCTTCATGGAGGCATTTTGATGTAATTTTGTACATTTTCAAAGTTGTGTAGCTATTTTGTTTTATCCCCATTGATCTGTCAATTTCTTCTAACTAGGATAGAAAGCGTACGTGATTAAAACATTGCATTTTCATCCATTGGTTTTATTTCATTCCACACTTATAAAATCATAAACAGGTGCTTGCAAAAGTAATCAATTTGAAGTATTGTTGAATACACATCAAGAGAAATGCAACATTTTATTTCAGTTGACAAGATGTCTGATTTGAGCTATGGAATGGAGTCAATGAATACGGTCAGGCTAGGAAGCAGTCCAATGCTGCATAAAGCTGCTATAGGGTCAGTTTGACAGGTCAATCAGAGCCTCTACCACGTTGCCCATGTGTTCTCTCAGACTGCGCTCGGCCACTCCTCTGGAGATCTCCATCTCACCCATCTGTGGAAAGACAGTTGAGGCAGAACATTAAAATAATCAGAATGGGTAGTTGTATTGATAGGAGAAAAAACTTGACATTCATACAGTCTATGAATGTCTCTCTGAAGCATAGTTTCTAATAACATCCCCTAATAGAATATGGATGACTAGAGTTCCAGAGGACTAATTTGATTAAATGCTTTTGTGATGCAAAAGACCATTTAACTTTAGATGAGGGTTGTGACCCGGACACTTAAACAAGAAAAATATCTGGGGGGGTACTTACAATGAGTTCTACATCCTCTTTCTTGATAGTGACTTTAGCCAGTTCCTTTTCCCTGAAATCATAACCCCAGACAAGTCATTAGTGTACTCATTAATTGGCAGATCAGTGGTTGTTGAATGAAAATCTGACAAAGGAAGTGACTCACCTATCTTGTTTAGCTTTCTGTTCTCTTGATCTCCTGTCTCCAATCACGGACATAGCCTGAAACAGGACAGACAGTCAAAGGGATCATATTGGTATGACAGCACTGACGGGTCAGTAACTAGTACTCCCAAAACAGGTTGGAAGAGTATCAATTCTGAAAGGCAGAAAAACATACAAGCAGTAATAGGCAAACGTTTGCTGAATAGACAGAAGCTCTACCCTGTCCTGGGATGTACAGCACCTGTTCTGTTCAGGGCTGACTTGGTTAAACAGCACGTGCTAACATGAAATGACGCGTTTGTGAGTTGATTACGGTAACACTTTCACAACAACACATGGTTTGGGCAAATATGTTTCCATTCTTCACTGTACGCCGGTCAGGCCCGTTGTTAGCATAAGCTATCCTTCATGCTAACGTGGGCACCCATCGTCGCCCCGCGTGCTTGGCCCAGCCTCACCGTTTCAAGATCGGAGCTTGAGATTTCCTTCTCCTCGGCATAATCGGTGACTCTCTCCAAATCGGCAGCCCCGCTATCATGTTTCCGAGGCTTTTCTGCTGGTTTTCCAGTGCAGTTCTCCTCAGCTTCCAGGTCCAAATCCACATCTCCCTCTGCCGCCATGTTTGTTCCTGTAGAGCCGGAACGAAAAGAGAGTGGGTATCCGTTTACAAAACTATCGGAAGGCAAATTAAGAAGCACCGATGTCACATGGTTTTCAGTGTGCGTGGTAACCAAGTCATTGGGACTTTCATACCCTCGTTGCAGTTTACGTTTAAAAAGGTTAAGGTTAGGGTTTTGTAAGAGTTGGGGTTATAGGGTAGGGACATCCCAAGGATCCCAGATAGCACTATAGGAAAACCGCAATCCATTATCAGCAATTTGTGAGCAAAAATTAAAAGATTTTACATTGATATTGAGTTTTAATTGATATTTTGTTAACTTCATATACAATTAACTAAATCTTTATCCTAAATCATCTTATAGTAGTTATACTAATATTAATACAAATAATGCATATTCTAGCATGCCAGACAAATATATAATTTACCATGCAAGAACTTTTTCTTGATATCCTTAAAGTGATACTGCCAGTAGTTTTGAAAGTAGCCCTCATCACCAGCCAAACTGGTCCCCGAAATGTGTGCAAGGTCATCCATTTCCTATGAAATGTTACATCCTGGAAAAAAATATATGTCATGCAATTACGAATTTGTAAGTGCTTAAAGTAACTGTCCAATTTTTCCATATTTCTATGAAATATGACCTATAATTAATTACAATATGAGTGAAATAGTTTTCCTTCCCAAAAATTGTAATTAAGTATGTTAAATGCGAGCTTTTCTGTGTTGGAATGGTGTGGGCATACCACAACAACATAATGGTATGGGTGTATACCGTCATTAAAGATATTCATGAGAGTAGACCGCTGATTGGCCAGCTGGAAGACATTATACTCTATAAGGAAATAGCAAGCATTTTTTAATTGGTCTGTGTGAGATACAAGTTTGAGATTGGGTTTTTTAAGTGTTTTTTCTCCAATTTATGCTTTGGCCACAAATACGAGTATAGGATGAGTCAAAGCATTATTTGGGTATGAGTTAACTTTCAAAAGTGAGATTTTCTCAGGACAGTTACTTTAAGATCCAGTTCAATCTCTTAAAAAAATGTGATATCCAACTTCCAAGTGTCACTTGGCCAGATGGGCCAAATGCCAAATTATATTCTGACTGGATAGGTTGATGTGTAGACGGCATGAGGTTGGATTAAAGGGTACTCCGCACACCTAGGACTATTTCTGTCTTGCATAAGAGGTTTACAGTACTTTAATACTCGGAGTCCCAACAACCTGGCCAACCTCCTGCTTTTCACTCTTGATCCCCCCACAATAGTTTTCCCGCCTCCTGTACACTACACTACACTTACCAATCAATCCAATTTATTTTAATCAGTTTAAGCCTAAAGAGTAGAGAAACCTTCCCTGATCACATCTAAAGCCAACATCTCTTTGACTGGCTCTCCCTCTCAGGGTGGTTGCCTTGCAGATCATCTATGCCTGTCTGTTGGGGGAGATGTGTGGGATGATCGATAGGGCCCAGAGGAATGGTGGTGCTGGGGTTTATTAATGAAAAACAGGAGGGTGATATGCACATCCTAAACTTGAGTGTTTACGGGCTTGTTAACTCTGTACTGCTGTCCCGGTACCCCTTTCATCCTGCTTTATGATTGATCGTTGAGAGCCAGTGGACCTGGAGCTTCTTCGCCCCTCTCAGTGCCTGCTGCACCAGTCTGGGAAGTAATGTTGTGTTGCTGTCTCTGTACTCAGGTGAGAGACTGATGAACTCAGAACGAAGCATTCAGGGAGTGAGCTTGGGCTTTTGCAAGTGGTGGGACTGGTGTTGGGGTCAATTCCATGTAGATTCAGTCAATGTAGTTAAAGTTTATTTCCTGAATTTTTTTCATTTAATTGGAATTGAATCCAACTCTGGTGCTACTGCCTTCAAAATTGATGAGATTAGACTATCTACCTAAAATTCAATAACAAAGAATACTTTATGAATTCTATCAAATTCTACAGTTTTTATGGATCGCATTCCCAGCCTGAGAAACAGTGACCCCCCCTTCTCCTGCCTGGTGGAATTTGTACCTCTGACTGCCTTCCTTCTCACCCAATTTAGCCCCTGGCCATGTTCAGTAGTTCATCAACACCTCACTATGATCCACTTCTTGATCTGTAATAGTTACTGTTGTCCTAGACATATACAGTTACAATATGCTATGGATTGATTGACAAACAGTCTGAACAACCCACTGATACCAGCAAGCAAGCGGCAGGCAGGCAGGCAGTACACTGTGATCATATTGATATGATTCTTTAGAGTGAAATGGCCCATTTTACTGTTATACAACTCATGTCACATAGGCCTATACTGTATATTATTTTTGATAGAAAGTCTCATTGAAAAAATCCTCAATTCATTAAACTGCTAGTTTGAACTTTGCACTCATGGGTTGCTGAGCCACATAGAAAAGGCAATCAAATACTGTTTTCAATCCCCCAACCTGTGAAGCAGAAATATTATGTTTCATCCTTAATTTTTTGGGGGGGGATTGTGGTGTAGATTACGTGTAGGAAATTTGCCGTAATCTGCAGTTTGTGTAATCCAGAGAGCATAAACTGGAAAATGGACTGTTATGTACACTCAATCAGTTATGTCACTGTTGATGAATGGATAAATTGTGTTGCCATGGGTTGGCATGGAAATCCTCTGACTGACATGTGAGGCTTGCCTCTCTCTGGGTCATCGTCTTAGTTCTGTGTCTCATCACTCTCAATGGACAGTAAGACTACAATGTTTATACATTCTTACACTTCAAAACATATCTCTAAATAACTGGGCTCTAAAGAATCATAAGATTTTTGATTTTTTACACACAAAAAAAACTACAGTCAACTGTGTTTTTTGGAAAACATGTGCTTGGACTCGATCCAACCGTTCTTCCAAAAGGCCTATTGAAACCATAGATTGAATCCTTTCACTCAAGCGTTGTTTTGGCTCCTCTAATTTGCTTTTGTCTGCTCGCTTTGGCAGTGTCTCCTCTCCCACGAGGCAACAGCAATTATCTGTCAGTGAAAGGGCCCCAGGAATGCTGGGAAGTACCGAGGGTGACGGTGGTGGGCTGCCCTGACCGACCCTCGAGAGTAAAACCCGGGTCGTATTCATTATGCACCAAACGGAAAAAAACTAATTGAAACAGGGAGGGACAACTGTTTTTTCCGTTGTATATATTTTTTAAATGTTTTGCTACGGTGTGCGCTAATGAATACAAGCCTGTTTATCTGAAGGGACTAATTGGTTCATGGAAGTTCACGGTGGAGTGATTTAGCCAACAGCAGATTAAAGATCTTCAAACCAGATTAAAGTTCTTAGTGATTCTACTCTGCTGCGATTACATCAGTTAATGTTGATTCTTGGAGAATAGTATTTGTTCATTGTCACTGTAAGGAATTAATTGGTAGTCACTATTGTGTTTTTTAGTGCAATGATAGCGAGTGTTGATGGTTTTGTGATCTCAGACAGGAGCTTTGATTGCGTGACAACCAACTGGGATGAAGGAAAACAAATAGTACCACTGTCACATTTGAAGAAGAAAAACAGTCCCCATCGTGTCACATTTAGCATAGTGATTAACATATTTCCATTTGTAGCTTAATGGGAGGAAAATATATGAACATCTCCAACGCAAGCCTGTACAGTATAGACCTATAACTCAATCTGACTTACGTCAATTATCTACTGAGAGACAGCAGTGAGATCTTTCATCCAACTTGTCATCTATCATCTCTGTCATTAGTGAGACAGGTCCCCAGAAAAAGGACAGGCATTGGCTATTTCTAGCTATTTTTGGCTACAATCCTACAACTGTTGCTATGCTAGAGGCTTTGTCAGGGTTGTACGTCCCCAACAGACAATCAATGTGAGCGTATTCGATAACACTTTACTTTATAACCATGTCATAAAAGCTGACATAACTTGTCATAACCTGTCATAATATGGTCATAACACTGTCATGACCCATATATTTACACCTGTTGTGACATATATTGCGTTATTTTAAGGCTGGTTATGACACCTGCATAAGTGTCAATCTGGCAATACGTTTTTATTTCGTATGAAAGTTTGTTTCTTAAATCTTTTGTTGTTGTTGTTGTAATTCATTCTTTAAAGTCATGTATTTACACTTAATGACACCGTCAAGAAGCGTTATGACCATCATAATCATATAAACCAGATAGGCCTATCACGTACATGCCCTTATGTTAGTCATCAGTCAAAAAGAGGGTGTCTTGTCCTGCTCCTGAAATCTGCTCCTGCATTCATCCCAGTCATCAGAAACAGAGCATTGGGGTAGGTGCATGTCTGACATCAATGTGTGTTCAATTACAGTGATAATTAAATATGGTCAATTTCAGAAAATGTTGTATAACATAAACATATTGTTGACAAGTAGGCTATGGTGTAATGGAATGTTTTGCCTTATGTGGTAGGTTTTGTGGGTTTTGACACTCTTATGTGGGTGTCATAACCAGCCATAAAATAACACAATATATGTCACAACAGGTCTAAATGTGTCATGACAGTGTTGTGACCATATTATGACAGGTTATGACAAGTTGTGTCAGCTGTTTTGACAGATTATTACATGGTTATGACCATGTCATAAAGTGTTATGACGCTAGGTGTCAAGTAAAGTGTTACCGAGTATTCAATCAGACGGTTTGTATCCCCCCACAAGCCTCTTATCCCAGTCAGAGAGGGTCACGTCAGACAGCTCTCTAGAAAGGCCTCTTACTGTGCTCAGATCATTCACTTGTACCAAGGATTAAAGTTGTGGAAGATAGTAAATATTGATACAATGTGAACTTTCCACTATGTCGGGGTGGCAGGTAGCCTAGTGGTTAGAGCGTTGGACTAGTAACCGAAAGGTTGCAAGATCGAATCCCTGAGCTGACAAGGTAAAAAATCTGTCATTCTGCCCCTAAACAAGGCAGTAAACTCACTGTTCCTAGGCTGTCATTGAAAATAAGAATTTGTTCTTAACTGACTTGCCTAGTTAAATAAAGGTAAATAATAATGTCTGAAAAGAGTTTGTCATTGATCATCAACACAGCTTTACAGTGCATGCAGGGAGTGTGCAGTTAGATAACATATGCCATTCTTAAATCAATCCCTAGACTAGGGATGCAAAATTCCATTAACTTTCTGGTCGGAAGATTCACATATAAGTGTATATACCCCATCAATGTATTCAGACCCTTTGACTTTTTCCACATTTTGTTATGTTATATCCTTATCCTAAAATTAATTAAATAAATTTTTTTCTAAGAAATATACACACAATACCATAATGACAAAGTGAAAACAGGTTTTTAGAAATGTTTGCAAATTTATAAATTTTTTAAAACTGAAATACCTTATTTACATAAGTATTCAGACCCTTTGCTATGAGACTCGAAATTGAGCTCAGGTACATCCTATTTCCATTGATCATCCTTGAGATGTTTCAACAACTTGATTGGAGTCTTCCTGTGGTAAATCCAATTGATTGGATATGATTTGGAAAGGCACACATCTGTCTAAATAAGGAAAACCAAGCCACAAGGTCGAAGGAATTGTCCGTAGCGCTCCGAGACAGGATGGTGTCGAGGCACAGATCTGGGGAAGGGTACCAAAACCAACACAACGCAGGAGTGGCTTTGGGACAAGTCTCTGAATGTCTTTGAGTGGTCCAGCCAGAGCCCGGATTTGAACCCAAACAAATATCTCTGGAGAGACCTAAAGATAGCTGTGCAGCGACACTCCCCATCCAACCTGACAGGGCTTGAGAGGATCTGCAGAGAAGAATGGGAGAAACTCCCCAAATACAGGTGTGTCAAGCTTGTAGTGTCATTCCCAAGAAGACTCGAGGCTGTAATCACTGCCAAATGTGCTTCAACAAAGTACTGAGTAAAGGGTCTGAATACTTATGTAAATGTGACATTTCAGTTCTTTTTTCAATATTTTTGGCAAAAATGTCTAAAAACCTGCTTTTGCTTTATCATTATAGAGTATTGTGTGTAGATTGACGATTTAATACATTTTAGAACAAGGCTGTAACGTAACAAAATGTTGAAAAAGTCAAGGGCTCTGAATATTTCCCAATGTTTTGAGTTGCTGACAGTTCTTTATAGGCTACAGGTGGCTAAAAACTGTTCTGGTAGAATTTGTTATGCTTACTTGGTCTGTAACAAGAACATTTGACAGACCCTAGTTGGGTCACACAACCCCAAAAGGTTTGGGAACCACTGATGAGTTAGGCCTATGCTGTTGTAGAGTAGTAGCCCCAGTAAGAACTGTTCTGCAGCCGAACGATGATAACCCAGTCTGGGTTATGGAGTTAGTCTGCGGCAGGGTCGGGGAGAGAGAGGGAGGGACTGATGAAGGTCACCCTCACTGAGACTGAGAGGACTGTACAACTTCCCTGGATTATCCTGGCACAGCGCCCTGCACACTGACCCAAATCTATTCTGACTCCCTCTCTCTCTGTGTACCTCCTCCCCGTGTAAACAACCTGTGTGGGCTACTGTACTCCCGATAAGATTGTGGGCGTAGTCCTTCTCTTGTCTTGAGAAAGGCCACTAGGCCGAAACATTGAGCATGTCCGTCTTTGTAAACAAGGATTACAAACATACAGATCACCAGCATTTTTTATAGTCTACTGTACTCTTCTTCCATGGCTAGGGCCCACACCCTGGCACTCAGCCCCAGTCTATGCCAGTTTAAAACAGAACAGGAGAAACATCTCTTTCGTTAATAGAGGTGGTTAAGTGAGAGTCTGTCTTGTGGAGAAGGGTTGAACAGAGGTTATTGTATATCATAGAGATAGATAGAGATCTTGACTTTGTATCTGTGCCAATATGGTGTCTATGACAGAATTGTCATCTCTATTTTAAAGTAGTCAATTTGCTTATTTTGTGTTTGAAAATAAAACAACTTTTAACTAGAAAATGAGTTCTTCAAGATTTCACGTTCCATATCTTGCCCGCTGGGTTGACTAGAGGCCTACATCCTCCTTCTCCTGACTCAGACACAACCCTACATGTGTCCACTTTCTCCTGACTCAGACACAACCCTACATGTGTCCTCTTTCTCTTGACTCACAGACACATCCCACCCGGAAAACGTCAACAGTATATCAATGTAATCTGTCAGCATACTGACCTTGAACATCAATGGAATTTTGTGTTGAAAATACAAAAGGTTGTCAAAGTACACTAATTTTAACCAGACTTCAACCACAAATCAACAACAGGATTTCAAGGGTTGGTTACTTTCAAGTACAGTATAATTCACGTTTGTTGAGAACTCAACTAAAAATCTACCAAATATGGACATATGGATTTTGCGTTCTGTCAGGTTTTTGCCTGGAGAGAGACCTGGCCTGTGCCCACTCCTCTTGTACTGTGTGTTTCTGGGCTGGACAGCGTAATTATGATAGGATTATGGATGTGGCCTCTTTCCATTATGGACAAGCAGGGAGTATCAGAGTTTAGCAAGGAGGTGCCATGCGGCGGTGGGCGGTGCTGTGTAGGAAAGCAGAAGGTATCTGATAACGTCCTTAAATGTAAAAAAAAATGGACAGTAATTTGCGGGTAATTCCATTCTGATGGGTAAGTACCCCAATGAACAGTGTGGCCCAAGCCTATTGTGACCATGGGGCTGCTCTGTCCTGTGTGTGTGTGGCCTGGAGGCTGTCTCTGGAGCAGTGGAGCGAGGGCCCTGGGGGAAGGGAGGGACAGATGGGACTAACACATGCCCCCCCTCTCTCTCTCCCTGGCTCTGCCTAATCTGCCAGGGTAAAGCGGAGCAGGGGAGGAGGGGTTGAGGGCTGTTGGGCATTCATCGTCACCACTTCTCTCTCCAACTCTTCTGACAGCGCCCGACACAGAAGCAAAAGGAGAGCACACAGGATATGAGCAAAATAAATACCCGGACACTTTCTATCCCTCCGAAGTTGGATTGAGGTTGATGACGAGATTTAGAAAGATTGGTTGGATGTGTCTTTGTGTTCCATGTGATCCAGGATATAGCAGAGAAGAACTCAGGAAGAACTACCCTGTTGACCCGTTGGAAGTAGGATTGCACAACCACAAGTAGCGCTTTTGTTTTGTAACGCCGGGTACTTCTTTTGGGAAAACAATTTGTACTGTTTTAGAAGTTAGAGGATCTTTTTGCGGGGACTTTTAGAAGGTCGTCCTCACAGGGTCTGTGATCTAACACTCAAAGCTGTCAGTTTTGGAGGGTTCTGAACGGATGACAGCCCAGGAGATGCACCAGAGTGGCATCTACAGCTACTTCCTCAACATGTTTGCCTACCAGGTGAGACAGAGTCCTGAATGACAGAGAGTTGGGTGGAGGGAAAGAGGGAACATATAAGAGGAATTATGGACACATGTTACACATTAATGACAATGTGTTTGGATTGCTGTCTGTTTAGTAAGACATTGAGTCAAATATTTACATGATATGTTTGCTAGTAGCTGTTGTGGTAAGACAAAGCTATATTAGCTGTTGTGTTTAAACATAATTATATTAGTTGTTGTGTTAAAACATAGCTATATTACTTGTTGTGTTTAAATATAATTATATTAGTTGTTGTGCTAAAACATAGCTATATTAGTTGTTGTGCTAAAACACAGCTATATTAGTTGTGTTAAAACATAGCTATATTAGTTGTTGTGCTAAAACACAGCTATATTAGTTGTTGTGTTAAAACATAGCTATATTAGTTGTTGTGTTAAAACATAGCTAAAATCAGCAAAAAAAGAAACGTCCTCTCACTGTCAACTGCGTTTATTTTCAGTAAACTTAACATGTGTAAATATTTGTATGAACATAACAAGATTCAACAACTGAGACATAAACTGAACAAGTTCCACAGACATGTGACTAACAGAAATGGAATAATGTGTCCCTGAACAAAAGGGGGGTCAAAATCAAAAGTAACAGTCAGTATCTGGTGTGGCCACCAGCTGCATTAAGTACTGCAGTGCATCTCTTGCTCATGGACTGCATCAGATTTGCCAGTTCTTGCTGTGAGATGTTACCCCACTCTTCCACCAAGGCACCTGCAAGTTCCCAGACATTTCTGGGGGGAATGGCCCTAGCCCTCACCCTCCGATCCAACAGGTCCCAGACGTGCTCAATGGGATTGAGATCCGGGCTCTTCGCTGGCCATGGCAAAACACTGACATTCCTGTCTTGCAGGAAATCATGCACAGAACGAGCAGTATGGCTGGTGGCATTGTCATGCTGGAGGGTCATGTCAGGATGAGCCTACAGGAAGGGTAGCACATGAGGGAGAAGGATGTCTTCCCTGTAACGCACAGTGTTGAGATTGCCTGCAATGACAACAAGCTCAGTCCGATGATGCTGTGACACACCGCCCCAGACCATGACGGACCCTCCACCTCCAAATCGATCCCGCTCCAGTACAGGCCTCGGTGTAATGCTCATTCCTTCGGCTGTTGCCGGTGATGTCTGGTGAGGACCTGCCTTACAACAGGCCTACAAGCCCTCAGTCCAGCCTCTCTCAGCCTATTGCGGACAGTCTGAGCACTGATGGAGGGATTGTGTGTTCCTGGTGTAACTCGGGCAGTTGTTGTTGCCATCCTGTACCTGTCCTGCAGGTGTGATGTTCGGATGTACTGATCCTGTGCAGGTGTTGTTACACGTGGTCTGCCACTGCGAGAACGATCAGCCACCCAGTCTCCCTGTAGCGCTGTCTTAGGTGTCTCACAGTACAGCCATTGCAATGTATTGCCTTGGCCACATCAGCAGTCCTCATGCCTCCTTGCAGCATGCCTAAGGCACGTTCACGCAGATGAGCAGGGACCCTGGGCATCTTTCTTTTGGTGTTTTTCATAGTCAGTAGATAGGCCTTTTTAGTGTCCTAAGTTTTCATAACTGTGACCTTAATTGCCTAAGCTGTTAGTGTAAGCTGTTAGTGTCTTACCAACCGTTCCACAGCTGCATGTTCATTAATTGTTTACAGTTCATTGAACAAGCATTGGAAACAGTGTTTAAACCCTTTACAATGAAGATATGTGAAGTTATTTGGATTTTTACAAATTATCTTTGAAAGACAGGGTCCTGAAAAAGGGACGTTTATTTTTTTGCTAAGTTTATATTAGTTGTTGTGTTAAAAGATAGCTATATTAGTTGTTGTGTTAAAACATAGCTATATTAGTTGATGTGTTAAAACATAGCTATATTAGTTGTTGTGTTAAAACATAGCTATATTGGTTGTTGTGTTAAAACATAGCTATATTAGTTGTTGTGTTAAAACATAGCTATATTACTTGTTTTGTTAAAATAGCTATATTAGTTGTTGTTTTTAACATAGCTATATTAGTTGTTGTGTAAAAATATTATTATATTAATTGTTGTGTTAAAACATAGCTATATTAGTTCTTATGTTAAAACATAGCTATATTAGTTATTTTGTTAAAACATAGCTATATTAGTTATTTTGTTAAAACATAGCTATATTAGTTATTTTGTTAAAACATAGCTATATTAGTTATTTCGTTAAAACATAGCTATATTAGTTATTTTGTTAAAACATAGCTATATTAGTTATTTTGTTAAAACATAGCTATATTAGTTGTTGTGTTAAAACATAGCTATGTTAGTTGTTGTGTTAAAACATAGCTATGTTAGTTGTTGTGTTAAAACATAGCTACATTAGTTGTTGTGTTAAAACATAGCTATATTAGTTGTTGTGTTAAAACATAGCTATATTAGTTGTTGTGTTAAAACATAGCTATATTAGTTGTTGTGTTAAAACAAGGCTATATTAGTTGTTGTGTTAAAACATAGCTATATTAGTTGTTGTGTTTAAACATAGCTATATTAGTTGTTGTGTTAAAAAATAGCTATATTAATTGTTGTGTTAAAACATAGCTATATTGGTTGTTGTGTTAAAGCATAGCTATATTAGTTGTTGTGTTAAAACATAGCTATATTAGTTCTTATGTTAAAACATAGCTATATTAGTTATTTTGTTAAAACATAGCTATATTAGTTATTTTGTTAAAACATAGCTATATTAGTTATTTTGTTAAAACATAGCTATATTAGTTATTTTGTTAAAACATAGCTATATTAGTTATTTTGTTAAAACATAGCTATATTAGTT
>QNTS01005494.1:0-22372 GCA_003317085.1 Hucho hucho
TGACCAAATACTTATTTTCCACCATAATTTGCAAATAAATTCATTAAAAATCCTACAATGTGATTTTCTGGATTTTTTTTCCTCATTTTGTCTGTCATAGTTGAAGTGTACCTATGATGAAAATTACAGGCCTCTCTCATATTTTTAAGTGAGAGAACTTGCACAATTGGTGGCTGACTAAATACTTTTTTTCCCCACTGTACATTAAATAAATATTTCTTCAAAATAAACGCATTAACAACAATACAATTCGGGAGCAATTCAATCACCTTTTTAAATCTAATACCAATTAATTATAACAAATAAACTCACTACTTGGTTCTAACAAGGGTATTACACTCAAAAAGTTCTACAGCTTCACCATTGAGAGCATCTTGAGTGGCTGCATCACTGCTTGGTATGGCAACAGCACCGCCCTCGATCGCATGGCACTACAGAGGGTGACAGCCCAGTACATTACTGGGGCCAAGCTCCCTGCCATCCAGGACCTCCACATCACGCAGTTTGAAAAGAAGGCCCGGAAAATCGTTAAAGACTCCAACCAGCTAAGCCTCTGCTTCTGCACGGCAAGTGCTACTGGTGTATCAAGTCTGACATTAACAGGCTTGAACAGCTTCTATCCCCAACCCATACAACTGCTAAATAGTGAACAGAATGGCTGCACAGACAGTCTGAGGTAACCCTTTCTATATGCACACAGGATTCTACACACTCACACACACTGACACTCCAACACACTCATAACATGCACACACATTTATACTTACTCTACACACACGCACACACACTCACATATAATCATCACTTAGGCTGGCGCTACTCTGTTTATCATATATCATTATGCCTAGTTCCCTTACATCTGTACATATCTACTTCTATCACTCCAGTATCCATGCACATAATAAATATGGTCTTGGAACTGACTCCGTACTCAGTAGCTTTTTACTTTCTCGTGTTCTTCAAATTTCTTATTTTTATATCTTGAGTGTTTTTGTTCTACCTTCTACTTTTAGTGCTACATTGATATTGTTTACTGCATTGTTGGATTTGGAGCTTGCAAGAAAGGCATTTCACTGTACTTGTGCACGTGACATTAAAGCTTGAAACTTAATTCTGTTTGCTGAAAATGTACATTTGGTTTCATGCAAACACCAAATAAATGGTTTTAGCTGCTAGAGATTGATAGTTAAAATTTGACTGAATGACTGCATAAATTATTGAAACTGTTTTGGGTTTCCATTGTCAACTGACTTTGAACGACAATAAAGTTTTCAGTTAAAGTTTAATGAGCATATTCATACAGTTATCTTGACAGGTTGTCAGGTATATTTTAGGCTTTTAAAGTAGTTTTGTATATTTGGGTTATAATTTGGAGTCTGATGTGTCTACTCTCTCCTGGGGCCATGGGATTTATGTTAACAGAGACTGGAGATCAGGATTGTCTCACCAACTCTAACAGTAAAATACGTGCTTGATCAGTTTCTATACAGCACTGCAGCCTCCTGTGTCACTATGTCTCTGGCACAATAATAAACAGAGTCTTCAGTCTTTAGAATGTTCATCTGGAGATATATCTGCTGCTTGCTGTTGTCTCTGGAGATGGTGACCCGACGCTGAACTGACTGGGAGTAGTAGATGCTACGAACACTTGGACCATAAATGTAATCTATCCATACCAACCCTTTACCAGAAGCCTGTCTGATCCAGTTAAAGTTACAGCTAGTTGATATTCCAGAATATGTACAAGTCAGTTTGTGGGATTCTCCAGGCATTTTAGTCACAGGTTCAGACAGTTTGGCTCTCAAAACCTGCGAAAATTCAAAATGACAAACAACATTTGACAAACTATTAAATAAAAAAGTTACTTTGATGTTCGAACACATCCAGCGTTATTAATCTGTAGGGCATAATTCTGTTGTTATTGAGTTTTAACGGTCACAATGAAAAGTATTAAACTACAGACAGTCCTCATTGTTCAGTACTAGTTGTTCAGTACTAGTGCAGGTCTTGCTGTAATGTCAGTCCAAGCGACCTATAATGAGAAGGCCAGAGCTGACTGTCTGATTATAAAGGGATAAAGGGGAGGGAGACATTGCATAGACCATCCTCTAGAGGTTTAAATACAGACTGAGAGGGAGATATCTTCTGCTCTATTCCTTAGTACTTATTCCCGCCTCCCTGTCCTTTATTCTTCTCTCTGTTATTTTCAGATTTTTCACATGGAATATGTTTTGTCTTTTATACAATGTTGAACAGCACAGAAACAAGAATATGTCCCTATGTGGGACAATACAATTAGTATTGAATTGGACATCTTTATCTGTTAGTGCTTATCTTCAGGTCTTCAGGTATTTCACCTCTAAGTACAGCTGGTTTTTGGAGCTGTATTTAGTGATGGTGAACTCAATACAAAAAGTCAGCTCTCAAAAACAAGTGAAAAAGCATTACTTTTTATTACTTAAATATTACTTAAAATAAGCAAAATTATCTGCCAAAAGAACAGGAAAATTTCACTTCCCAAGATTTTTTTTTAAAAGTAAAAATATCTAGTCTCAAAGAACGCACAGATATCTGAAAACTAATGTGGCCAGACTAAAAAAAAGAATTTGTCTGTATACAAAGAAAATATTTTAGAATAATGTTCTCAATATTTTGAAAAATGTGCTTAAATTTTGCATCCAATGCTATTGCGATTGTCTTGAAATAAGGCTATATACCCTGGAATTTACAGAAAAATAGCATACTAGTTAGGGAGAGGCAGCAGTGTTCTGAGTTTTGGAGAGTCTGGCGTGCCTAAAGTAAAATGCCTGGTACTCAGGCCCAGAATTAGGATTTGCACATAATTAGTAGTATTGGATAGAAAACACTCTGCAGTTTCTAAAACTGTTAAAATAATGTCTGTGAGTATAACAGAACTGATATGGCAGGCAAAAACCAGAGCAAAATCCATCCGCGAAAATGTGATTCTGTGAGCTGCCTCCTTTTCCAATGAGTTGCTATTGGAAATGCTTAAATCCAGCTCCCAGGTTGCAGTACCTATGGCTTCCACTAGATGTCAAGCGTCTTTAGACAATGTTTCATGCGTTTATCTTGAAAAATAGGGGAAAATGAAAATCTAGTGTCAGGTTGATATAGGTTATGAGACATTAGCATACTGTCTTCCCTTTCCAGTTAATGCAGGAATGCTTTACCAAGCTAGCTCCACTGGNGGGGGGGGGGGGGGGGGGGGGGGGGGGGGGGGGACCGGCCAGGCAGAGACAGCAAGGGTGGTTCGTTGCTCCAGTGCCTTTCCGTTCACCTTCACACTCCTGGGCCAGACTACACTCAATCATAGCACCTACTGAAGAGATGAGTCTTCAATAAAGACCTGAAGGTTGAGACCGAGTCTGCGTCTCTCACATGGATAAGAAGTGGGTGGGGTTATATCCTGCCTGTTTGGCCCTGTACAGCACGACCTCGAGTGTGATATTGCTTTTATACATCAGTTCTACATGCGCCATTTATTAGTTAACAGTAATAAGCGACAACAGATTATGATTTGTTTATTCATTTAATCATTTATTTGGCTCTGCCAACACACATAGTTCCACAACTGGACTGGGACTGGACTGTTGCCAAGCACCACATAAACATTTCCCGTACACTAGTTTGCTACTTTGTGTAGGTCTATTGTTACCGTCCTCTCCTGATGACCATTCATAATTTAACTCAAATGTTATTTGTGGTGCAAAGTCTGTTACAATCTAAGATAGATAACGATCGTTAATGTAATTAACAGTTATTAGAACACCTGTAAAGCGGAGTGATACATGTATAGTTAAAAGTCCCAGTGCTGTTATACTCTACTCCAATCACATTACTTGGTTGTATTATAAATACTTGTGAACATTATTTTCAGTTCTTTCCACCCTTTTCATCGAAAGCAGTGGGAACGTTTTACTTGCGTTTGCTTTTAGTAACGTTCAAGATGCTTTGGTGGTGCGTTATCTGCTGTGTTTTTATTACTTTTTCATTGAAACTGTTATTCAGCAATATCAATATGCACAGTCGCAGCCCTGGTTTCTGGTTGCTCTGTGGTATTGACGGATGCACCGGGGAATATAGAGTGTACAATTCCTTCTATCATCATGTAAAGAGAAGACACCTTCAACACCTACTTGAAGGCACCCAACCAGGTGAACAGCCACTGGAGGAAAGCCAAGTACCACCGGAACAAGTAAGTAGCTGCTAGGATTTGTTTTCTGGAAAAATCTTTTTTATTTAATGAGCGAACGGACGATACACGGACCAAAGTCATAGGCTATTCGATAATTTTTGCTATACTGACTCGTATGGCTAAAGCTGGGATAATGTGAAAATAGTCAATGATAAATAGGAACAAAACACTTAAATAGCTCTATTGGTGAAACTAAATACAATTTCAAATAATAATCTGTTTCTTTGATATGTGGTACACAAGACAACATTCAACCCGATCAGCTTCTAGCTAACTCCAGCATCACTGATCAGCAACTCCATACACCTGACTCAGATGAAGGGGAAAGGGGCATTGACCAACATGGAGCTGTCACAGTGCAACAAGTAAGTTACTCGGTTGGTGGCAATCTACTGAAATTGACCATATTTTTTAAGTACTTGGCTATACTAATAACATTCATAGTGCGTCTTCAAAACCACTTCTCCTGTCACAAACAATATACTTGTCATGAACTAGTAACGTCCAGCCTGCACATGTCAGGATACTACATTCAATGTCAACTTTTTTTAGGATCTGACAACACATGCCATTGCTTTTGTGATTAATGCCAGAGCCAAGCATCATCTCTCACAGGTAAGATGCTTTTTCTGAACAGAGCACAGCATTTGGTTAGTTACATTATGCAGAGCATTTTGTAATGGTTCAGTGATGGTACTATTGTTGATCCCTTATGTCCTTATGTTAATGAATATGTCATAAGCAAAATCTGTATATCATAGTATATCTTATTACACAATTAGCAACAAGAGCCAAACTTATGTACAAGTCAAATACCATCTTGGGGATGTAATAGAATTGTACAACAGTTCAAATGACTCATAGTGTGTTCCCCAGATATGAAAAGTGTACTGTCTTTGTTCTGTACTGTATTTTGTCTACATGATTGCTGTGCTGTGTGTAAGATTGGCAATAAAACAGTGAATTCCATTTGGTCATTATTTGTTCTCAATATGTGAAGAGATGAAAAGGATAAGATGCTTGAAATAAGAAATTCTGACTTTGACAAAGCAGTTTTGTACTTGTCAGTGTTCAAACAGCTTTATAATTCTGGTAATGTTAGGGTTCGTTCCTTCTTTCCTTGTCAGTAATCATTGGCTCATTGGTGAAATTAGCATTATGACAATCTAATTAAATCATTCAAAAACCTTTATTAATGCAATTGCAGACAGAAGTTGACAAACAGGAAGATAGCACGCATGTTTCAGAGTAAGTTCTGCGCTATAGGAAAAGTCTGAATTGCTTTTATCATGCTTGTAGTCAACCCCCTGTGACGTCACTGCACACGTTTATTACTATCTACTTATCAGACCAAGCCCATGCATCCACAGCTACACAAACATAGAGTTTCAGTGTTATCTAAAAGCTAGACAATAAATGTCCACTCCACAAAGTTGATTTATTGTGGAATGTCTGACTAGTCTCTTATCTCCCCCACTCACTCCCCTGCAGTTCTGTCTTCACAGTCACACATTTCTCAGACAGTTTCTTTATAAGATGTGTGGTAGCAGAAATCATGACTATGATTGCATTTCCAATATTAGCAGGCAGAATTTAGACTTTCCACTTTTAAGTGCTGAGACAGAATGGCTATATAAGGAATGGAGCATATAGGATGAGGGCTCAGGCACTATTATAGCTACCATTATAACCTAGACAGCTGTCAGATGTGGGCGTTAACTTCTTAGGGAGCGGCTGCCGAGGAGATGGTTTTGGAGAGTCTGGCGTGCCCAAAGTAAAATGCCTGCCATTCAGGTCCAGAAATAGGATATGAAGATAATTAGTACTATTAGATAGGAAACACTCTGAAGTTTCTAAAACTGTTAACATAATGTATGTGAGTATAACAGAAGTGATATAGCAGGCAAAAACCAGAGGAAAATCCATACGGATTGTAAATGACCTTTTTCTCAGAAGCTAACCAGCTAATTAGCCACTAGCTATTTCGTCATTGTTAGCCATCGCTAGCGCCCCACCGCTCCCTAAGAAGTTAGCACACTCCGCCAACCCTGATGTCCTTGCCGTGTCTGAATCCTGGCTTAGGAAGGCCACCAAAAATTCTGAGATTTCCATACCAAACTACAACATTTTCCGCCAAGATAGAATTGCTAGAGGGGGAGGAGTTGCAATCCACTGCAGAGATAGCCTGCAAAGTTCTATCATACTTTCCAGGTCTATGCCCAAACAGTTCGAACTTCTAATTTAAAAAATTAATCTCTCCAGAAATAAGTCTCTCACTGTTGCCGCCTGTTACAGACCCCCCTCAGCTCCCAGCTGTGCCCTGGACAGCATATGTAAATTGATTGCCCCCCCATCTATCCTCAGAGTTTGTTCTATTAGGTGACCTAAACGGGGATATGCTTAACACTCCGACAGTCCTACAACCTAAGCTAGATGCCCTCAATCTCACACAAATCATCAAGGAATCCACCAGGTACAACCCTAAATCTGTAAACATGGGCACCCTCCTAGATGTTATCCTGACCAACTTGCCCTCCAAATACACCTCTGCTGTTTTCAATAAGGATCTCAGCGATCACTGCCTGATTGCCTGCATCCGCTATGGGTCCGCGGTCAAACGACCACCCCTCATCACTGTCAAACGCTCCCTAAAACACTTTTGCGAGCAGGCCTTTCTAATCGACCTGGCCCGGGTATCCTGGAAGGATATTGACCTTACCCCGTCAGTAGAGGATGCTTGGTCGTTCTTTAAAAGCAATTTCCTCACCATCTTAAATAAGCATGCCCCTTTCAAAAAATGTAGAACTAAGAACAGATACAGCCCTTGGTTCACTCCAGACCTGACTGTCCTTGACCAGCACAAAAACATCCTGTGGCGGACTGCAATAGCTTCGAATAGTCCCTGTGATATGCAACTGTTCAGGGAAGTCAGGAACCAATGCACACAGTCAGTCAGGAAAGCAAAGGCTAGCTTTTTCAAACAGAAATGTGCATCCTGCAGCTCTAACTCAAAATTTTTTTGGGACACTGTAAAGTCCATGGAGAACAAGAGCACCTCCTCCCAGCTGCCCACTGCACTGAGGCTAGGTAACACGGTCACCACCGATAAATCCATGATAATCGAGAATTTCAATAAGCATTTCTCTACGGCTGGCCATGCTTTCCTCCTGGCTACCCCAACCCCGGCCAAAAGCTCCCCCCCCCGCAGCTAATTGCCCGAACCTCCCAGCTTCTCCTGGGCTTGACAATCTGAACCCTCTCTTTCTAAAACTATCCGCCTCCATTGTTGCAACCCCTATTACCAGTCTGTTCAACCTCTCTTTCGTATCGTCAGAGATCCCTAAAGACTTGAAATCTGCCGCAGTCATGACACTCTAGACCTAAACTGCTATAGACCTATATCCATCCTGCCCTGCCTCTCTAAAGTCGAAAGCCAAGTTAATAAACAGATCACTGACCATTTCGAATCTCACCGTACCTTCTCCGCTGTTTAATCCGGTTTCCGAGCTGGTCATGGGTGCACCTCAGCCACGCTCAAGGTACTAAACGATATAACCGCCATCAATAAAAGACAGCACCGTGCAGCCATCTTCATCGACCTGGCCAAGGCTTTCGACTCTGTCAATCACCGTATTCTTATCGGCAGACTCAATAGCCTTGGTTTCTCAAATGACTGCCTCGCCTGGTTCACCAACTACTTTGCTGACAGTTCAGTGTGTCAAATCGGAGGGCCTGCTGTCCGGACCTCTGGCAGTCTCTATGGGGGTATCACAGGGTTCAATTCTCGGGCCGACTCTTTTCTCTGTATACATCAATGATGTCGCTCTTGCTGCGGGTAATTCCCTGATCCACCTCTACGCGGACGACACCATTCTGTATACTTCTGGCCCTTCTTTGGACACTGTGCTAACTAACCTCCAAACAAGCTTCAATGCCATACAGCACTCCTTCCGTGGCCTCCAACTGCTCCTAAACGCTAGTAAAACCAAATGCATGCTTTTCAATCGTTCGTTGCCCGCACCCGCCCGCCTGACTAGCATCACTACCATGGACAGCTCTGACCTAGAATATGTGGCCAACTACAAATACCTAGGTGTCTGGCTAGACTGTAAACTCTCCTTCCAGACTCATATTAAACATCTCCAATCCAAAATCAAATCTAGAATCGGCTTTCTATTTCGCAACAAAGCCTCCTTCACTCATGCCGCCAAACTTACCTCGCTACTATAGCCTATTTATTGCCTACCTCCCCACGCCATTTGCACACACTGTCTATAGACTTTCTTTTTTTTCTATTGTGTTATTTACTGTTCGCTTGTTTATTCCATGTGTAACTTTGTGTTGTTGTTTGTGTCGCACTGCTGCCAGGTTGCAGTTGTAAATGAGAACTGGTTCTCAACTAGCCTACCTGGTTAAATAAAGGTGAACATTTTTTTTTTAAATAAAAATAATACATCAAACATTTAGTATAGCCCTATCATGACCCCTAGGTGAACCTATAACAGTATTTCTAGTTTCTAACATTAAGTTACTCAGAACCAGTAATACAATCTCAGTAACAAGTTATACTATCTTATTAAGATAATTAAGGACAAAAAAAGCTTAAGACAAGTGAAATGCTCCAACATAAAAACTGCCTGGTAAGAAGAAATATCTTGTCAGAAAAAAAACTTGCATATATTGTCTTGATTTAAGATATTTAATCTTACTTAGATTTCAATTTTTGCAGTGCTGGCCCTGGAGGGAGTGGGCAAATATGGTGCCAGTGCCACTGTCATTGTGCTCAATCCACTCTAGTCCTTTCCCTGGTTTCTGATGGATCCAGTGCATGTTGTAGCTACCCATGGAGAATCCAGACCTAGTACAGGACAATGTTACTTACTCTCCAGGTCTGTTCACCACTGGCTCAGAGGAGGTGAGTGACTGCCCCTGAACATATGAAAAACAGACAGAGTTTAGATGACTGTGACCCTCCAGCCAAGTAGCACAGCTCCTCTCCTCTCTCTTACACTGGACAGAAATAACTACAGTTATTGTAACTCACCTGAGTTTTGGAAGCAAAGAAGAACACTGGGACTGGTTGTTGTGACGGAGGGAGGTGGTCTGCTGAGTTCAGTTATTATAGCAGACTATGGTATTGGAAGAAGACCTTGGCTTGTTTGAGATACAATCTTTATAGTCATGAAATGTCTTGGACTTGGTGAAGACTCTTGGGGCCGCTTTCACAGACAGGGCTTAGATTAAGCTAGGGGTAGGACTTAATGTGTACTAGTTAAACTAGGACATTTAAGTAGCTTTCATGAACGTGGCTTAAAATTTGTCTTAATTAGTCGGAGACTATGGAGTCCTGGAGTAAGGTAAGTAAGCCTAAATGAGAACACCTGGGTTAGGCCTGATTAGGTTAAATATGAGCACATGCTGTTGGTCTAATGGTGCTCACAAAAACCTGGAATTTAATAGAAAACACCATTATTGGTGTGAATCTTGAGACGAAACAATGGCAGAGGCAAAAATAATTTGTTAAATAAACTTTAGTGCGTTTGAAAAAATGCTACTAAAACAAATTTTGTCAAACCATCCAGTTATTGAAATTAAAAACCATACCACTGCTACTGAGCAAAAAAAATAGTGGTTGGGCTGCAATTTCCAGTGAATTCAACGCAAATTAAACAACTTCATGTGAGATATCTTCATTATTATCAGTATTTCACATTTATCATATTCATATTTTTGTGACATCACTTATATTGAATGATATCTGCCTTTATAGACTATGTGGAAGAACCTTAAACTGGCTTTAAAAAGAGAGAATGCAGAGATCAGAGGCGGTAGATAGCCTAGCGGTTAGAGCGTTGGACTTGGAGTGGATTCGAATCCCCGAGCTGACAAGGTAAAAATGTGTTGTTCTGCCCCTAAACGAGGCAGCTAACCCACTGTTCCTAGGCCGTCATTGAAAATAAGAATTTGTTCTTAACTGACTTGCCTAGTTAAATAAAGGTAAAATAAACAAATAAAAAATAAAGATCAGAAGAGAGTTTACTACTGGTGGTGGACCACCAAAAAAAGACAAGACTGATGAATTGAGTGACTTTCTGTCTGGAATAATAGAGCACCAGCAACCTCTGGATGGTATACCAGACGATGACCATTTGGACAGTTCAGATGAAGAACTGAGCACAAACGGTACATATACCAAAGAAAGTAAAATGGTTCCTTTGGTAAATATATTCCACTGTCTGTGTCAATCTTGATTCTTCTTTCATTCTAAGGACCATATGAGTTTATTTGTGCTTCTAACGGTGTTCTTTTTCCAGAGGAAAGGAATCTGAACAGGTTGGAAGAGCCAGTGAAAAGTGAGTGTGTGCCCTCAACATCTGCTATAGCATCCCTGAGAGAAGATGCTGCCCCCACCTTTCAGCAGAGAACAAAAAAAATGACCATGGATGAAAAGTTAGCCAGAGAATTTCATGAGAATAAAATGAAATATCTGAAGGAAGAACATGAAATTAAAATGAGAATTCTGCAGCTTGAATTGGATATGAAGTTGGAAGAGAGAGGTATGATCCAAAAAATACACAGTAATGAGACAATTGTGATTACCAGCCACGGTGAACAATATTATATGTTAAAAATAAATGTTCATGAGTGAGAGTATTGATTTTAATCACCGCAAACTACATTTTAACTTCTTAGGGAGTGGTGGGGCGCTAGCTCCCGACACTACCAGGTGAAATGCAAGGCGCCAAATTCAAAATCCAAAGGTTGAAATATTAAACATGCACCGATATACAAGTGTTTCGTACTCATCAAAAGCTCTGTTTCTTGGCAATATCACAGCGTTGTCAGATTTCAAAAAGGCTTTACAGCAAAAGCACCACATTTGATTGTTTGAGGGTAGCACCTTCACTATTTTCTCATTACCATGAATTCATTAGCCTTCACGGTTCACACAAAACACATTTCACAGCGAAAACAAATCAATTACCTGTTTGAAGAACTTCTGCTGATGGCTTCCAAAGTGTCCAACGAAGACAATCCATGGTTCTTTTGTTAGAAAAAGTAATGTATTATATCTATAAATCTCCGTTTGGTTCGCGCGTTATAATCAGAAACTACAGCCTCCACTCCTCCATTGAAACGTGAAGAGAACTCGTTCAACTTATACCTATAAACTTGTCCAAGAACAATCAAAAATCATTTAAAATGTATCCTTAGGAACACTTTTACGTATATTTACTATAATAAATCAACCGGAATATAAACTGGGCTATAAGAACGGAAAAAAACACAGAGCGTGCCTTCTCGGGAGCGCGCGTTCTCTTCTGTTGACTTCCAAGGGGACACTTCCTGATTTCTCTTCTTCTCTGCTCTAATAGCATCCAAAAACATCTGAACACTGTCTCGAGACTGTTGACATCCAGAGGAAGCGATCGGTACTGCATTCATATGCCCTTATATGGGCATTTTCATAAGCGAGGGGTTCCAAATGAGGCACTCTGTCAAAACCACTTTTTCCAGGACAGAAATTCCTCAGGGTTTCGCCTGCCATATCCGTTCTGTTTTACTCACAGACAAATGGTTAACACTTTTAGGAAACTCAGTGTTTCCTATCCAATGGTACTAAATATGTGCATATCCTATTTTCTGGGCCTGAATGGGAGGCATTTTACTTTGGGCACGCCAGGGTCTCCAAAACGGTCACCTCGTGCGCTTCTGCCTAAGAAGTTAAACCAGAATTGGTTTAGTCACTCATTTAATTTTGCTGCACACTATTTGAATTTTGTAACATTACATTTGTAACAAAGCAAATATAAGCAATAATGAATACATTCCATATTTAAATGCATCTCATCTAGTTGAAGTGCTGCAATGTGAAAGCAACCCAGTGTGCAAGTCCTCGTTGGTCATTGCCTGCCTCAGCCATGGGCACATCTGCTTGTTCCTGATCTTCCATTGACTTCAGGTAGCTGTGCAGCACAGCTGTAGCAATGATCACCTTGCAGCATCTTCTTGGCTTGAAACGAAGTGTATTGCGTAAACACTGGAATATATTTTTCCATACTCCAAACATATGCTCGACCATCCCTCTCGTGAGGATATGAGCTCTGTTTTGTCTTTGCTGATCAACTGTTGTGGGATTTACAGTTGAAGTCGGAAGTTTACATACACTTAGGTTGGAGTGATTAAAACTTGTTTTTCAACCACTCCACAAATTTCTTGTTAACAAACTCTAGTTTTGACAAGTTGGTTAGGACATCTACTTTGTGCATGACCCAAGTAATTTTTCCAACAGTTGTTTACAGACAGATTATTTCACTTATAATTCACTGTATCACAATTCCAGTGGGTCAGAAGTTTACATACTCTCAGTTGACTGTGCCTTTAAATTGGGACCAAGCAGCTGTCTTACTGCTCAGGAGGGAGAAGCGTCCTGTCGCCTAGAGACTGTTTGGCCATGATGACCATCGTTATGTTTGGAGGAAGAAGGGGGAGGTTTGCAAGCCGAAAAACACCATCCTACCCGTGAAGCACGGGGGTGGCAGCATCATGTTGTGGGGGTGCTTTGCTGCAGGAGGGACTGGTGCACTCCACAAAAAAGATGGCTCATGAGGACGGAAAATTATGAGGCTATATTGAAGCAACATCTCAAGACATCAGTCAGGAAGTTAAAGATTGGTCGCAAATGGGTCTTCCAAATGGACAATGACCCCAAGCAAACTTCCAAAGTTGTGGTAAAATGGCTTAAGGACAACAAAGTCAAGGTATTGGAGTGGCCATCACAAAGCCCTGACCTCAATCCTATAGAAAATCTGTGGACAGAACTGAAAAAGCGTGTGCGAGCAAGGAGGCCTTCAAACCTGACTCAGTTACCTCAGCTCTGTCAGGAGGAATGGGCCAAAATTCACCCAACTTATTGTGGGAAGCTTGTGGAAGGCTACCCAAAACTTTTGACCCAAGTTAAACAATTTAAAGGCAATGCTACCAAATACAAATTGAGTGTATGTAAACTTCTGACCCAGTGGGAATGTGATGAAAGAAATATAATGTGAAATAAATCATTCTCTCTGCTATTATTCTGACATTTCACATTCTTAAAATAAAGTGGTGATCCTAACTGACCTAAGACAGGGCATTTTTACTAGGATTAAATGTCATGAATTGTGAAAAACTGAGTTTAAATGTATTTGGCTAAGGTGTATTTAAACTTCCGACTTCAAGTGTAAGTATTCCCGACCCTTTGCTACTAGACTCAAAATTTAGCTCAGGTGCGTCCTGTTTCCATTTATCAAATAGGAATCCACCTGTGGTAAATTCAATTGATTGGACATGCATTGGAAAGTCACACACCTGTCTATATAAGGTCCCACAGTTGACAGTGCATGTCAGAGCAAAAACCAAGCCATGAGGTTGAAGGAATTGTCTGTAGATTTCCGAGACTGAAAACTTATGTAAATATTTCCGTTAATATTTTATACATTTGAAAAAATTTGCTTTGATATTATGGGGTTTTGTATGTAGGCTGATGAGTGGAATAAAAAAATATAAATTTTAAATCCTCAAGGTCCTTGATCTCTTGAGAACCACACAACCAATCAAAAAGACATGCTTGTTCCCTTGCAAACTCAACATGGCTTTGTGATTCTGTGTTTCGCAATTTACAGAACTGAAGGATAACAGCTTAAACAGTGTCATAATTTGAGCTCTGGTCAAGAGATAAAGAGGCAAACACTTTCTCAGCTTTTCCCACCAAAACACTTTGGAGGAGCTGTGACTAAATATCTCGCAGCAGTTTTAGGGCTGTGGCAATGTAGGGTTTTCTACAAATTCTTCCAACTTAAAGTCCATTGTTTTTTTATTTATAAGCCTCTTGTTTTTGCAACTTTCAAATGATTCCACCAATCTTATAGCCTCTTTGGGTGGATGTAAGTGACAGAAACTCTACCACAAAAGTGTATTTTGAACACTCAAAATACAAGATCCCTGATGGGCCCCCGTTTTGTTACGTTCCCCTTCAAGATCCAGAAATTATCACTCTAACAGAAGGGGGAACTAACAAAAAGTCACTGACAACAACCAAAGCAAAACAGGTGAGGTTTTAGGAGGGGTTCTGAAAGACGCTCACGGTGTCGACTGAAAGTTGACTAGCAACAACTGGAGCCTAAAGCTCACCATGAGCGCCCACAAAATTTGCCCAAGAAGAGGCAATCAAAAGAAAAACCCACACCCAACTTAAAGATAGGAAGCAAACTTAAAAAGGTGAAGCAAAACTAAATCAGGGAAATCAGACAAGGGAATGTTTTTCTAGAAATCAAAGGGAAAGCCGACTAAAGGTCTTGACTCTCCACATCTCTCAAGAAAACTGGAGAACTGGGCCAGCCACTCTTTACACTGAACCGAAATGTAAACGCAACATGCAGCAATTTCTAAAATTTTACTGAGTTACAGTTCATATAAGTATGTCAGTCAATTGAAATACATGCATTATGTCATATTTTATGGATTTCATATGACTGGGAATACAGATATGCATCTTTGGTCACAGATACCTTAAAAAAAAAAAGGTAGGGGCGTGGATCAGAAAACCAGTCAGTATCTGGTGTGACCACCATTTGCCTGACTGCAGAGCGACACATCTCCTTTGCATAGAGTTAATCAGGCTGTTGATTGTGCCCAGTGGAATGTTGTCCCACTCCTCTTCTATGGCTGTGCAAAGTTGCTGGATATTGGTGGGAACTTGAACAGTGTCATACACGTCTATCCAGAGCATCCCAAATGTGCTCAATGGGTGGTGACATGTCTGGTGAGTATGCAGGCCATTGAAGACCTGGGACATTTTCAGCTTCCAGGAACTGTGTACAGATCCTTATGACATGGGGCCGTGCATTATCATGCTGAAACATGAGGTGATGGTGGCGGATGAATGGCCTCAGGATCTCGTCACGGTATCTCTGTGCATTCAAATTGCCTTTGATCAAATTAAATTGTGTTCGTTGTCTGTAGATTATGCCTGCCCATACCATAACCTCACCGCCACCATGGGACATTAGCAAACCTCTGGCCCACACAACGCCATCTGCCCGTGTGGCATTGTGCAGTGACAAAACTGCACATTTTAGAGTGGCCTTTTATTTTCCACAGCACAAGGTGCACCTGTGTAATGATCATACTGTTTAATCAGATTCTTGATCTTGGCAAAGGAGAAATGCTCACTTACAGTGATGTAAACAAATTTGTGCACAACATTTGGGAGAAATATGCTTTTTGTTTGTATGAAACATTTCTGGGATATTATATTTTAGCTCATGAAAAATGGGACCAACACATTACATGTTGCGTTTATATATTTGTTCAGTGTAGCACCTGGGCCAGCACAGGTGAAACACCTTCGAACATACGACGTGGCAACCAGCATAAGTGTAACACATACTTATTAACGAGGTGACACCAGTCAGTGCAGCCTATGTGCTAACGTTCAATATGTGCCACCTCAAAACATAAATGGAATAACCAAAACCTGTAACAATGTACAGGTCAATTTGTTGGATTCTCCAGGCTTTTTAACCACTGTTCCAGATTCAGTCACTGTCTGACCCTGAACCACAAGAAAAATCGACCAGACTGGGCAAAGAGATTGTTTAATTGTTTCGATGTTAGAGGCTGGAGTCTTTTATCGTGTCCAGTAATGATACTCAGTATTATTCTAGTGTGTCTGTCGAACACAATAATAAACACAATAATCAGAGTCCTCTGATCTGACTCTTGGCCTCTAAGATCTGTGTGTTTATGGAGACGTCCTCAGTCCGAGTGCTTTTTCCTTTCAGGGTGTCTGAGTAGATAGCAGAGTTTGAACCAGTGCTCATTCTCCTAATCCACTCTAGTCCTCTCCCAGGTTTCTGCCTTATCCAGTGAATGTTATAGATAGTCTTCTCACCTGAGAAGGTGACTGATCCAGTCTGATTTCACAACTAACACCTGCAAAACAAAAACATGTCAAAACACATTTTGAGTTAAACCAGACATTTTTTAGTCACCATGTAATGCTTACTTACTGTGTATGGACATCACCATGACAACTAAACTCCAGACAGTCATCAGTTCCATTGTTCAATGATAGTTAGTTAAGAGCTTGCTGTAATGTCAGTACAAGCTGCCTATATTGAGAAGGCCAGAGTTCCGTGTCTGATTATAAAGGCATGAAGTGGATGGAGACTTTGCATAGACCGCCCTCTAGAGACGTAAATAGGGACTTTGATGGGGAAATCTTGTTTAGAGTTGGTTTTATCAACATTATTTTCTTAGAACAGCACACCATGAGAAAATATTTTTAATGACCTTCATGGTACTGTATCCAAATCTTTATTCTTCATTCTGAATTGCATACATTTGAATTCTGGTCTCATGCAAGTAAGCATACCAAATTGAAGAAAAATACGACAGAAATGCTTTCATCTACATGAGATTGACTGCATATTATTGATCCAGTTTGGGGTTATTTGCACTTGTCAGCTGACTTTGAATGGCTGTAAGGTTTTCAGTTAAATTTCATGTGGATATTTATACAGTACTATTAACAGTTATTAACAGGTATATTTTAATCATTTTAAGTAATCAGGTATACTGATTAAAAAAAAATATACGCAACATGCAAAAATATTTTTTTTTACTGAGTTACAGTTCATATAACAAAATCAGTAAATGAATTCATGAATTTATGAATGAATTCATTAGACTCTAATCTATGGATTTCACATGACTGGGAATGCAGATATGCATCTGTTGGTCACAGACACCTTTAAAAATACAGGCCTCACAATGGGCCTCAGGATCCTGTCACGTTATTTCTGTGCTTTCAAATTGCTATCATTAAAATGCATTTGTTTTCGTTGTCCGTTGCTTATGCATGCCCATAAAATAACCCCACCGCCTCCATGGGGCACTCTGTTCACAACGTTGACATCAGCAAACCACTTGCCCACATGACGCCATACAGGTGGTCTGCGGTTGTGAGGCCAGTTGGACGTACTACAAAATTCTCAAAATCGACGTTGGAGGTGCTTTATGGTAGAGAAATTAACATTACATTCTCTGGCAAAAGCTCTGGTGGACATTCTTGCAGTCACTATGCCAATTGCACGCTCCCTCAAAACTTGAGACATCTGTGGCATTGTGTTGTGTGACAAAACTGCACATTTTAGAGTGGCCTTTTATTGTCCCCAGCACAAGGTGCACCTGTGTAATGTTGATGCTGTTAATAAGATTCTTTATATGCCACACCTGTCAGGTGGATGGATTATCTTGACAAAGGAGAAATGCTCACTAAAAGGGATGTAAACTAATTTGTGCACAAAATTTAAGAGAAATACAATTTTTGTGTGTTTGGAACATTTCTGGGATCTTTTATTTCAGCTCATGAAACATGGGACCAACAGTTTACAGGTTGTGTTCATATTATTGTTCAGTGTATATTTGGTTTATAATTAAGAGTATATGTCTACTCTCTCCTAGTGTTGGTGGGGTCATGGAATTGATGTTGACAGAGACTGGAGTTCAGAGTTGTCTCAATGACTCTCACAGTAAAAATAAGTGGCGGATACATTTTTGTACGGTGCTGCAGCCTCATGTCACTGTGGCTGTTGGGAACAATAATAAACAGTGGAGTCGTCAGTCTTCAGGCTTTTCCATTCTAAGTACAGCTTGTTTTTGGAGCAGTATTTGGTGATGGTTAACTGGCTGGGCTGGGCAAAAATAATGCCAGTGTCAATGTGCCCAATCCACTAGTCCTTTCCTGGTTTCTGATGGATCAAGTGAATGTAGTAGCTAACCATGGAGATTCCAGACACAGTACAGGACAGTGTTACTCTCCAGGTCGCTTCACCACTGGCTCAGAGGAGGTGAGTGACTGCCCCTGAGAGTTTAGATGACTGTGACCTTCCAGCCAAGTAGCACAGCTCCCCTCCTTTATCCTACACTGGAAAGAAATACCTCCAACTAACTCACCTGAGACAGAGCCAGGAGGAACATGCATTCTAGAAGTCTCATTGTGGGGAAGTTCTAAGATTCTAGAAGAAAATTAGTAGACTGGGAGTGGCAGTTGTGACTGAGAGAGATAGTCTGTGGGTTTTGGTTATTATAGCAGACTGGGAGGAAACCGTGGCTCTTAGTTCACAGACAACATTTCCATATCCATGGGGTTAAATGGCACCCATATAATTATTGGTTGAAATACTTCATCTTGACAGTCATGAAATGTTTTGGACTTGGTGAAGACTCATGGTGTTGACTGCAGTGTATTAGTGTGCCAATGTATCAGTGAGAATATGATACATTTTGTTTTGTAGAACTTGTTATTTCTTCTCTTGATATAAACAAATACTGTTTTTTATGTCTCTGCTGGTGGTTAATAGGTGTCAAACTGTTGTCTTGTACTTGATTCATCACATGCATACAGTGTTTTTGTACTGGTCTGCTGCTGTTGATTATCACTGTGTCTCTCGGGCACAATAATACACAGCTGTGTCTTCAGTCTGCACAGTCTGTCCTTTTAAAGACACAGTATTGCTAGAAGTGTCTCTTGTGACACTGAACCTGTCTTTTAAGGAATTATGAGAGTTTGAGTTCCCATTGTGATAAATTGTCCAAATCCATTCAAGTGCTTTTCCTGCAGGCTGCCGGATCCAACCTATTCCATAGACGTTGCTGCTATCAGTCAGAGAATAACCAGAGACTTTACAGGTGATGCTCAAAGAATCTCCAGGCTTTACACCCAATGAGCTTGGTTGGGTGAGCTCAAGACCACAGTGCACACCTGTCAATGAAAGAATATCAATTTAACAATCTATGGATTTAAAGAGTAATCACAAATGTAATTTTGACAGTGGAAGTTACTGATATAGAAGAAAAACAATTCAGAGTAACATATAAGTCAATTTCGAAAACACAAATCCAGAGAGACTCACAGGTTGCAGCTGCAAGCAGCAGCAGCAGAGATGCAGGGAACATGGTTTGTGTTGAAGCTGAACTGGGAGCTGGATTGTTAACTCTGACTGAGTGAAAGAGAGACAGACGCTCCACTTTATATAGATAGAGAAAAGGGGTGTAACTTTGCTTAGACCTGAGAGAGCTATTAGTATAAGAAGAGTGTACATAAATAACTAGTTTCAAAATAAATACATTGATTGACTGTTATAGGCTGAACCAACCTGCATCATGAATTGTGAAATGAAATACGAAGTTGTCATACATTTTTGGAGGGAATAGAACAAAATATTGCATTCATATACCTATATCATTATTAATCGAATATAATCATTGATATATACTTTGTGTCCCTCAAGGATCTGTGTTTGGCCCGTTAGATATTTTATTTTGATTTGCATTATTGAGTTGTATGTGTTTTCTTCATATTTGATAAAAACAATATATATCCGATATATGTTTTTGTCCGTTTTCATGTTTTATCATTTAGAATAGGATCTGTCTATGACAGTATAATATGTGTCGACCAGTGTGTGTAGTTGATGCCATGGGGTTGCTGATAGGGAGTGGGGCACAGTCTCGTCTTAAAGACTTTTATACTGAAATCAATATAGACCAGAGTAGTTCTGCTCTCTCAAAGACGGTCCTCGTTGCCTCTCACAATGAGATAACTGTTGATCAGTTTTTGTATGGCGCTGCAGGCTCCTGTGTCACTGTGGCTCTGGCACAATAATAAACAGCAGAGTCTTCAGGCTTTTCACTTCTAAGCACAGCTGGTTTTTGGAGCTGTATTTGGTGATGGTGAACTGGCCCAGGAGGGACTGTGCAAATATAGTGCCAGTGCCACCGTCAATGCGCCCAATCCACTCTAGTCCTTTCCCTGGTTTCTGACGGATCCAGTGCATGGTGTAGCTACCCATGGAGAATCCAGACACAGTACAGGACAGTGTCGCTGACTCTCCAGGTTTCTCCACCACTTGCTCAGAGGAGGTGAGTGACTGTCCCTGAACAGCTGAAACACAGACAGAGAGTTTGGATGATTGTGACCCTCCAGCTAGGTAGCACAGCTCAGAAATAACTCCAGTTAACTCACCTGAGATGAGAGCCAGGAGGAACACACATTCTAGATCTCTCATTGTGGAATGGGTTGTAAAATTCTGTAAAAGGAGGCACATAGACTGGGACTACTTATCGTGATTGAGGTAGACGGTCTGTGGACCACAGTTATATCAGACTACTGAAATGGGAGGAGACTCTTGGTATACATGAACAGACACACATTAGCATCTTCATTGTGTTAAAGCTTGGTCGCAAATGGGTCTTCCAAATGGACAATGACCCCCAGCATACTTCCAAAGTTGGGCAAAATGGCTTAAGGACAACAAAGTCTAGGTATTGGAGTGGCTGTTAGGGTTCGTTTCTTGTTTCCTTGTCAATCATTGGCTCATTGGTGAAGTTTGCATTATGACAATATCTTTCAATCATTCATTAATTTATTAATGCAATTGCAGACAGAAGTTGACAATCAGGAACATAACACCCATGTTTCCAAGTAAGTTCTGCACTATAAGCAAAGTCTAAGTTGCTTTTATCATGCTTGTAGCCAACCCCCTGTGATGTCACTGCCTTCGTTATGGTTATCTACTTATCAGACCAAGCCCATGAATCCACTACACTAAGATAGAGTTCCAGTGTTTATCTGAAAGCTAGGCACTAAATGTTCACTCCCCAAAGTTGATTTATTGTGGAATGTCTGACTAGTTTCTTATCTCTTCTCTCCCACTCCCGGGCTCTATGTTAATCTTTGCTCACAGGCCCCATGCAATAATTCACACATTTCTCAGAGGGCCTCTTTATAAGATGCAGAGAGAGAGAGAACTAAAACAAATGTGGAATACTAAAATATCTACAATTAATATATATATTGTTATTCTGTAGTCTAGGACCCTATAAATGTAAGGAGGGAGGGGTCTTATAACCCCTCCCCTTCTATTAAAGGCAATTCGACCAAATACTATTTGAGTGTATGTAAACTTCTGACCCACTGGGAATGTGATGAAAGAAATAAAAGCTGAAATAAATCATTCTCTCTACTATTCTGACATTTCACATTCTTAAAATAAAGTGGTGATCCTAACTGACCTAAGACAGTGAATTTTTACTAGGATTAAATGTCAGGAATTGTGAAAAACTGAGTTTAAATGTATTTGGCTAACATGTATGTAAACTTCTGACTTCAACTGTACATTCTCCTCTGAAGGTAAATAATGTACTTACATTTAGAAATCTTTCTCTGATTGGTCATCCTGAGGGTCTCAGAGAAAAAATGTAGCATAGTTTTGTTTGATAAAATCTATTTTTATATTCAAATGTAGGAAATGGGTTCTACAGTTTGAACCCCTGCTGTCTCTGGCCCCAAACCCAGCCCGATGTGTGAAGGTTAGTGTATTTTCTGTAGGGAAGCTAGTTTTCCATCATGTATGACATTCCTGGGAGTGTGTAAAACCGGATTATAAACTGGACGATAGGAAAGGAAAAAACCACAGCGCGTGCGAGCCCGTGAACGCGCCTCCTCTTCTGTTTACATCCGGTGACTAGTTCGAAATTCTTCTTCTATTACCATCCAGAGCAACCTAACATCACCAAACACTGTCTAGAGACTGTTGACATCCAGTGGAAGCAATAGGTACTGCAATCTTACTCCCATATATGGCTGTCTTCAATAGGGAGGGGTTCAAAATGAGGCAATGTGTCAAAAACGCTTTTTCCATGAAAGAAATTCCTTGGGTTTTTGCCTGCTATATCAGTTCTGTTATACTCACAGACAATATTTTAACTGTTTTAGAAACTTCAGAGTGTTTCCTATCCAATAGTACTAATTATGTGCATATCCTAGTTTCTGGGCCTGAGTGGCAGGCCTTTTACTTTGGGCACGCCAGACTCTCCAAAACCGACACCTCAGCTGCCGCTCCCTAAGAAATTAAATTATTAAATACAACAAGTAAGATTGACCAGACTGGACAAGATATCACATTTTTGTGTAGTTTGAATGTTAGAGGCTGGAGTCTTTTATTGTCTAGTGCTTTGTGATATTGTTGTTGAATTCTTTACAGTAATGATACTCAGTATTATTCTAGTGTGACACAAAGAGAGGAAGTAGTACACCAGGTAGTCATGTTG
>QNTS01005494.1:28285-54484 GCA_003317085.1 Hucho hucho
ACGGGCGTTTCCTGTTTTAGTTTCTGTTTGTAGGCTGGGAGCAACAAAATGGAGTCATGGTTAGACTTGCCGAAAGGAGGGCGGAGAATAGCCTTGTATGCATCACGGAAGTTGGAATAACAGTGGTCCAGGATTTTACCAGCCCGGGTGGCACATTGGATATGCTGGTAAAATTTCGGGAGCCTTGTTCTTAAATTAGCCTTATTAAAATCCCCAGCCACAATAAATGCAGCCTCAGGATATGTGGTTTCCAGTTTACATAGAGTCCGATGAATTTCTTTCAGTGCCGTCGATGTATCAGCTTGAGGGGGGATGTACACGGCTGTGATTATAATCGAGGAGAATTGATGTTGATGTGAGCCATGACCAGCCTTTCAAAGCACTTCATGGCTACAGAAGTGAGTGCTACGGGTCGGTAGTCATTTAGGCAGGTTACCTTAGTGTTCTTGGGCACAAGCACTATGGTGGTCTGCTTTAAACATGTTGGTATTACAGACTCGGATAGGGAGAGGTTGAAAATGTCAGTGAAGACACTTTCCAGTTGGTCAGCACATGCTCACAGCACGGGTCCTGGTTATCCGTCTGGCCCTGCGGCCTTGTGAATGTTGACCTGTTTAAAGGTCTTACTCACATCGGCTGCGGGGAGCTTGATCACACAATCTTCCGGAACAGCTGGTGCTCTCATGCATGTTTCAGTGTTATTTGCCTAGAAGTGAGCATGGAAGTAGTTTAGCTCGTCTGGTAGGCTTGTGTTAGAGTCCCGCTCCTTGAAAGTGTCAGCTCTAGCCTTTAGCTTAGTGTGGATGTTTCCTGTATTCCATGGCTTCTGGTTGGGGTATGTACGTACGGTCACTGTTGGGACGACGTCATCGATGCACTTATTGATGAAGCCAATGACTGATGTGGTGTACTCCTCAATGCCATAAGAGGAATCCCGGAATATATTTCACTCTGTGCTAGAAAAACAGTCCTGTAGCTTAGCATTTGCTTCATCTGACCCCTTTTTAGTAGATCTAGTCACTGGTGCTCCCTGATAAAATTTTTGCTTGTAAGCAGGAATCAGGAGGATAGAATTATGGTCAGATTTGCCAAATGGAGGGCGAGGGAGAGCTTTGTATGCGTCTCTGTGTGTGGAGTAAAGGTGGTCCAGAGTTTTTTTCCTCTGGTTGCACATTTAACATGCTGATAGAAATTTGGTAAAATGGATTTAAGTTTCCCTACATTAAATTCCCTGGCTACTAGGAACGCCGCCTCTGGGTGAGCATATCCTTGCTTGCTTATGGCGGAAATGAAGTTGCATATACAGTGCATTCGGAAAGTATTAAGACCCCTTGACTTTTTCCCAATTTTTTTTTACGTTACAGCCTTATTTTAAAATGTATATAAAAAATAATTCAACAATCTACACACAATACTCCATAATGACAAAGCATTTTTGGTTTGGCCGGGGTAGACCATCATTGTAAAATAAGAATGTGTTGTTAAGGAGCAGTGGGGCGCTAGCGGGCCGCTCCCGACACTACCTGGTGAAATGCAAGGCGCCAAATTAAAAATCCAAAAGTAGAATTATTAAACATTCATCAATATACAAGTGTTGCATAGTCATCAAAAGCTCTGCTTCTTGGCAATATCACAGCGTTGTCAGATTTCAAAAAGGCTTTACGGCGAAAGCACAACATTTGATTGTTTGAGGATAGCACCTCATATATTTTCCACATTAGCATAAATTCATATCCAGTGCGGGTCACACAAAACCCATATAAGAGCTAAGAAATATTACTTACCTTTCGAGGAACTTCTGCTGAGGGCTTCCCAAGTGTCCAACAAAGACATCCAATGGTTCTTTTGTTAGAAAAAGTAATTTATTATATCCATAAATCTCTGTTTGGTTGGCGCGTTATGATCAGAAAATCCACCGTTGAGTCACCCTTTGAACCGTGAAGAGAACACGTTCAAATTCTACCTATAAACTTTCTACAAACAAATCAAACATCATTTTTAAGGTATGCTTAGGTATCCTTTTATGTATATTTACTGTAACATTTAAACCGGACGATAACGTGAACAATAGGAAAGGAAAATAAAGTGGGGCGCGCTCACAATCTCGCGCCCGTCAAACGTTGTTGACAAAAGTGGTCCCCTGACTACTTCCTCTTCCTATCTGTTCTGCTTAGTGCTATAGCTTCCAGATTCTATATAAAGACTGTTGACATCTAGTGGAAGCCATAGGTACTGCAGTCTCAGTCCTAGTTAACTTCTTAGGGAGCAGCAGCATAGGTGACGGTTTTAGAGAGTCTGGCGTGCCCAGACCCGCGTGACTCTGCGCGGTCATCCCTCTCTTCAAAAGGGGAGACACTCTTGACCCAAACTGTTACAGACCTATATCCATCCTACCCTGCCTTTCTAAAGTTTCCGAAAGCCAAGTGAACAAACAGATCACCGACCATTTCAAATCTCACCGCCATTCTCCGCTATGCAATCTGGTTTCCGATCTGGTCACGGGTGCACCTCAGCCCGCTCAAGGTCCTAAACGATATCATAACCGCCATCGATAAAAGACAGTACTGTGCAGCCGTTTTCATTGACCTGGCCAAGGCTTTTCGACTCTTATCACTGTATTCTTATCGGCAGACTCAACAGCCTTGGTTTCTCTAATGACTGCCTCGCCTGGTTCACTAACTACTTCTCATATAGAGTTCAGTGTGTAAAATCGGAGGGCCTGTTGTCCGGACCTCTGGCAGTCTCTATGGGGGTGCCGCAGTGTTCAATTCTCGGCCAACTCTTTTCTCTGCGTATATCAATGACGTCGCTCTAGCTGTGGGTGATTCTTTGATCCACCTCTACGCAGACAACACCATTCTGTATACATCTGGCCCTTCTTTGGACACTGTGTTAACTTCAAAGTAAAATGCCTGCCACTCAGGCCCAGAAAATAGGATATGCACATAATTAATACCATTGGATAGGAAACACTCTGAAGTTTCTACAGGTGTTAACATAATGTCTGTGAGTATAACAGAACTGATATAGCAGGCAAAAACCAGAGGAAAATCCATCCGGAATTGCAGTTTTTTGTGACCTTTGCTCTGTTTGAGACTCTCTCCATTGACTTCAATGCAATCCAGCTCCGAGATTGCAGTACCTATGGCTTCCACTAGATGTCAACAGTCTTTATACAGAGCCTGGAAGCGATAGCAGTAAGCAGAACGGATAGGAAGAGGAAATGGTCAAGGATTTCTCATGTCAACAAGATTTCTCAGGCGCGAGACTGGGTGCGCGCCCCACTTTATTTTACTTATATAACGTTTAGGTGACCATCTGAGTGAAATATTATCGCTAATATTCATAAAAGGATAGCTAAGGATGCATTATAACTGGTCTTTGATTTGTTTAGGAAAAGTTTATAGGTATATTTGAACGCGTTCTCTTCACGTTTCAATGGGCAATTCGACGTTGGATTTTCTGAACATAACGCGCCAACCAAACAGAGATTTATGGATATAATACATGACTTTTTCTAACAAAAGAACCATTGGATGTCTTCGTTGGACACTTGGGAAGCCCTCAGCAGAAGTTCTTCGAAAGGTAAGGGATTTGTTTTAGCTGTGAAATGTGTTTTGTGTGAACCGTGATGGTTTATGAATTTATGCTAATGGGAAAATATTGGATGTGCTACCCTCAAACAATCAACTACTTAGGGAGTGGTGGGGCGCTAGCCTTGTAATGCAAGGCACCAAATTCAAAATCCCAAAGTTGAATTATTAAACATTCATCAATATACAAGTGCTGCATAGTCATCAAAAGCTCTTGACAAGGAAAAATATTGGAGGTGATACCCTCAAACAATCAAATGTAGTGCTTTCGCCGTAAAGCCTTTTTGATGACTATTTGGAGCCTTGCATTTCACCGGGTAGTGTCGGGAGTGGGGCGCTAGTTAATTATGAGCTTGGAGGGTACTATGGTGTTGAATGCTGAGCTAAAGTCAATAAACAGCATTCTTACATAGGTATTCCTCTTGTCCAGATGGGATAGGGCAGTGTGCGGAGTGATGGCGATTGCATCGTCTGTGGATCTATTGGGGTGGTAAGCAAATTGAAGTGGGTGTAGGGTGGCAGGTAAGGAAGAGGTGATATGATCCTTGACTAGTCTCTCAAAGCACTTCATGATGACGGAAGTGAGTGCTACGGGGCGATAGTCATTTAGCTCAGTCACCTTAGCTTTCTTGGGAACAGGAACAATGGTGGCCCTCTTGAAGGATGTGGGAACAGCAGACTGGGATAAGGATTGATTGAATATGTCCGTAAACACACCAGTCTGGGCATGCTCTGAGGACACGGCCAGGGATGCCATCTGGGCCAGCAGTCTTGCAAGGGTTAACACGTTTAAATGTTTTACTCAAGTTGGCTGCGGTAAAGAAGAGCCCGCAGGTTTTGGTAGCGGGCCGTGTCGGTGGCACTGTATTGTCCTCAAAGCGAGCAAAGAAGTTGTTTAGTTTGTCTGGGAGCAAGACATCGTGGTCCAGGACGGGGCTGGTTTTCTTTTTGTAGTCTGTGATTGTCTGTAGACCCTGCCACATACTTCTCGTGTCTGAGCTGTTGAATTGTCTCTATACTGACGCTTAGCTTGTTTGATTGCCTTGCGGATGGAATAGCTACACTGTTTGTAATTGGTCATGTTTCTGGTCGCCTTACCCTGATTAAAAGCAGTGGTTCGTGCTTTCAGTTTTGTGCGATTGCTGCCATCAATCCACGGTTTCTGGTTGGGGAAGGTTTTAATAGTCGCTGTGGGTACAACATCACCGATGCACTTGCTAATAAACTCGTTCACCGAATCAGCGTATTCATCAATGTTATTGTCCGACGCTATACGGAACATATCCCAGTCCACATGATTGAAGCAATCTTGAAGCGTGAAATCAGATTGGTCGGACCAGCGTTGAACAGACCTGAGCACGGGCGTTTCCTGTTTTACTTTCTGTCTATAGGCTGGGAGCAACAAAATGGAGTCGTGGTCAGATTTGCCGAAAGGGGGGCGGGAAGTTAGAATAACAATGATCCAGGGTTTTGCAAGCCTGGGTCGCACATTCGATATGATGATAAAATGTAGGGAGCCTTGTTTTCAGATTAGCCTAAAATCCCCAGCTACAGTAAATGTAGCCTCAGCATATGTGGTTTCCAGTTTACATGGAGTTCAATGAAGTTCTTTCAGGACCGTCGATGTGTCAGCTTCGGGGGCGATATACGCGACTGTGATTATAATCAAAGAGAATTCTCTTGGTAGGTAATGCAGTCGGCATTTGATTGCAAAGAATTTTAGGTCAGGTGAACAAAAGGACTTGAGTTCCTGTATGTTGTTATGATCACACCACGTCTCGTTAATCATAAGGCATACACCACCGCCCCGTCTGCCCCTTCTCCTGCGGCGCTGTTTTGGGTCTCCGGCTGGAATCCGATCTGTTGTCCTGGTTGGTGGACCAAACAGAGGAATCGCTTCGGGAAAGTCGTATTTCTGGTCGTAATGTTGGTAAGTTGACGTTGCTCTTAAACCAATAGTTCCTCCCGGCTGTATGTAATAAAACTTAAGATTTCCTGGGGTAACAATGTAAGAAATAATACATAAAAAATCTAAATACTGCATAGCTTCCTAAGAACGCGAAGCGAGGCGGCCATCTCTTTCGGCACCGGAAACTTCCATGGCCTGCATACTCAATCGACATGTCACCCAATGAGCATTTTTTGGATGCTCTGGATCGACGTGTATGACAGCGTGTTCCAGTTCCAGCCTTCTCTAATTAATTTATTTCATTTGACTGATTTACTTATATGAAATGTATCTCAATATAATCTTTGAAATTGTTGTTTCATGTTGTGTTAATATTTTTGTTCAGTAGATGAGACTGATAGCAGACTTTTGCTGTTAACTAAAAAGAGTAATGGGCCAAGCATATACTGTAATATACTGTAAGGTCATTGCATCCCATGTCACTGTGAAACTAGTTATTTATTCACTGTACTTCTCCTTTAATCCTAAATCTTTGACATCTATGCAAATAAATTTCCCTTTGCTCCAGCCCAGCGCTAACACACCTGAGTCAGAAAATCAACTAATCATTAACTAATCATCACCTTTGCTTAGTTGAATCAGGTGTGTTAGCGCTGGGCTAGAACAGAAACCTGCACTCCCCTGTGTTACTCCAGAACCTGGGTTAAGGACCACTAGGTTGATTTTAAACTGATATTCACATACTGGTTTTCATACAAACCTACAAGTACATGAGTGTAACATTTCTCCTTAAAATCAATCCTCTTGCAGGTCAAGCCCCTTCAGTGTCCGTTCACCTTCTCCCGGAGGAAGACACCAAGGAGAAGGAGATTGTGACTCTGGTGTGCCTGGTGGTCAGCCCGTCTCTCTGTGATGTCTACATCATGTGGCAGGTGAACAACAGTGATTACCAGGAGGGGGTCACCAGCCCTCCTCAGAAAACCCAGAAAGGCAACTACTCTGTCACCAGCGTCTTCACCACCACCAAGAAGGAGTGGGAGGGAAACTCGGTTTTCACATGCGCCGTCAAGCACCTCGGCTCGGACAACAATACCGCACCTCAGGAGAGGAATTTGTCAAAGTCCATGGGTAACTTATGTGAAGACAAGTGATGTTAATCTGTGTGTGTTGTGTCGTTTTTATCTCCTTATTGACTCCTCTGTGGGTCAGAATAGCCAATTACTAGGAGTGTCCCATGTTGTCCTCTTTGATCTCATTGTTGTCCTTGAGTTAAAGTTAACATGTTAGTGTTGTCATTGTTTTGTTGACTGTAGACGTGTATATTGTCTAATGTGATATTGTCCAGTCTACTGTGTTATAAGATTTATGACCTGATTTTACTATGTCATATGGTCACATGGTCGTGTGATCTTGGGCGTGCCGCTTTAGATGTCTATTATTGGACTATGTTGTTGATTATTTGGTAACTTAGATCAATGGTTCCCAACCGATGTGCCGCCGCACACTGGTGTGAGTTGAGGACCTCAGGTATGCTTTGAAACTCCCTGATTATGATTTTTTTTAATGGAACACTAAAAAAATGAATGCACATGGAGTTTTGACGTGGGAGCTCTAGAGGCACACAGATAATCCATTTAATGTAGCATGGTTACATCTGTAACGTTGTTTCCAGTGCCCTCAGGCTGTTGAGGGGCACGTAACAAAGGGGGGTTCCACTAAGTTAACATATGGAATTGTTTTAAGATGGTCATAACATGGATCATTTGTCTATTTGATTTTGAATTGTAGGACTCCTTTAGGTATCAACATAAATATATAAACAAATTACAGTATTTGAATTTGGCCTTTACTGCAAGTCCACAGAAATGCATTGAATAACACATTTATAAATGGCAAACAGACACATCTATCAAAATTAAATATGGTTTTGAAGTGTCTGTCCTATATCTAGGAGATATGAGAAAGCTCAGGATTTTCATAATTGTTTAAACCGGTACCGTGTTCTTTATGACACTCGTGGGGGTTGTAGGACAAAACTGAGAACACCATTGTGTTTGTGAGTCTCATCTTGTTGGCCAATCCATTCAGAAACTACAGATTTTCATGAGAAGTCAGATTTTCTAGATGTGTCCTGGTCTGGCAAACAACGCTGTAGCTCTGCCACTTTCCACCTCAGATGCCAAAGGCAGCCCATAAAAATAAAAATAGATTTCTATCTATCTTAAACTGACAGATATATAATTTTTTGTTATGTTAACCCCGAACAATCGACTCTTAAAGACAAATTAACGCTCAAGAGTAAGAAACTATGAAAACTATTAACATATTTAAAAAGAAAACTATATCATTTATTGATAAACATGTTTGTCACATAAAATTGATGATTTTCAGAATGGATCAGATGTGATGGAGGTCATTACCACTAAATAAATTAATAGGGACATTTTACGTGTGCCACAGAATTTTATATCCCATCACAGTTGTGAACCACTGACTTAGATACAGGTCACTTTCTATGTGTGTAAATACTACTGTAATTAATACTCAGGGAGAAAAAGGTGTAGATTCACGCTCAGAGCGCGGCAGATGTTCATTAAGCCTTCACAGAAGGCAGGAATCGTGGTCACAGGCAGGCAATGGTCAAACACAGGAAGGCAGTCAAAAACACAATATACCTCACAACCATACAAACAAAAAGAACTGAACTAAATAGGGAGCTGAGAAACGAACACAGGTGATATCAATTAACAAAAATGAAAGACAGGGCTACGTTCCAGAACACAAAGAAACAGGGCTACGTTCAAGAACAAAGAAAAATAACACAAGGTTGACTAAGAAAAGAAAAGCAGAACTTACAACTACTGGAGACTAACAGGCTGCCAGGGCATCAGAGCTGTCATCAACAGCAACACCTGTATTCAGCGCATGAGGCTACTTCTGCTAACAACTACAGGGAGCTTGAGGACAGCAGTTCTTGTAAACCAGCTAAACACTATCATCTAGGGCTACGTTCAAGAACACATTTATATTCCTGTTGTGCAAATAACATGTGGCCCCCCTAAAGAGATGCTGCATAACTCACTCTATAAGTTGTATGATTATCCATTCTCATCTGTGCAGTCTATCCTTTAGCCACGACGGCCGTTGAGAATGGATTGGCATTTCTTCATATACATTTAGATTACACTATCTGACAAGATCAACTCTACTGGTTAAATACTAATTTCCAAGGTAAAAATAAGATAATTCATTGAATCAGAGAGATTTGTGATGCCTCCAAGGAAATATGACAGGTACCTGATAGATGTATTGGTCTCTGGTGTGTGGAGAGGTTTTTGGATGGGTGTGTGTGTCATCATGATAACTACGGGGCACAGTGTTACACTCTATAACAAAAACCACTGTGGTGGGAAATGGCTACCTACTTCATCTCATACGCAATTACAAGATAAAACATTTAAACAGCTACTCCAATTATTGGATTCTGACAACAGAATGTGTTTATTTTAATAATTCAATAATGACAAAAAATGTACCGTGTAAAAAATGCCCTGAACAAGGTACTTTAATAATTGTTACGGTCAAAATGCCTGACAGAGCAAAAGCTGAAAGCCCAAACTAATCAAGAGTTATTAATACGTAGTAAAACATAATTTGACATACTGTTCATCAGATCAAAATCAATAGATCATGTTATGGTTGTTGTAAAAAGTTGCACGTGTTTATTCCAGCTTTGGCCCTGCGCAGAGTGGTGGGGAGTTTTTGGTGCAGGGTTAAACCACTGTGCCATATAGCAGGTCACAATGATACAGTCCATGACAAAAACCTACCACCTCTACCAAGCACAGAGTGTGAGAGTGCTGACACCTAAAGGCACACAAACATTTACATTCTGATTGTCTATAGGCAGCTAACCTAAACGTGCTGGTACATTTATACACATTATCAACTCAAGCAAATGTCCACACTCTTTAGGCCTACTTCAGATAATAAAAACTCAACATTAAAAACTTTAAAACAGACATAAACTGGGGAACAACTATTTTCTGTACACTGTGATCTAAAAATTTGCTTGAATTGAACTTCAATGGTGGTTGTAAAGGACACAGGTTTGGAAAAGACATGGTTCACATGGAGACATTGAAGGTTTCAGTGAGTTTTACTGAGAGGATTCTGTTAATGTTTGTGACATAGGTTTTTGTAATGGTGTGAGTCACTGTGTACGGGAGTGACCACAGTGATAAACATAAATACTAAAACACCTCCATGGACATGAGGGTTGACAGGATTATACTGTGTAAACACTGACTTCACTCTGGAGCCATATGTGAGATAATTTCACTGCTATGAAATTGAAAGGTCATAGTTTCATCTTAATTTGATCCATTCCAGTATTGGTTGCTATTCTACTATTGTATCCTATTTTTCTGACTTCATACTGATTCCTACCGTGCTGTTTTTTAGCCAAATTGTTGATTGAAAATCATGTTTGTTTTCTGACATGCCTGTCCTTATAAATATACAGTGTTGCACCCTTTAAAGGTGGTATATCCTGACATTTAAGATGTAACAATCATGGTTATCACGTTGTCCAGACATATAGCTTTATTGACAGGAGGTATTGACATTTTGACACAAAACCCATTCCCTGATTTACAGAAATATTGGAACAAAGTTGTCTAATGAAGGCAAACAATCTAGAATCCTCTGATCCTGTAGCCTACGCCCGACCGTCATGTTGTACAGCGCCATAGAAACCCTGAGGGTTTTGTTTTTTGTTTTTCTCTGAATAGAAACACCATAATATTAATCAAATTAATTAAGCCAATTTCTTAAAATCATTCCCATAAATTATGTTATTACATAAAAGTTTTACATTTTCTGGCAATGCCAATACGGAATACTATCAAATGCTTCTCAAAGATGCCCTCTGAAACTAGCAATAACTTGCAGTAACAGTGGCTGAGAATTAAATGACGTGCCACAGAATGCTGCGGCAGCACACAAGGTGTGCTGCAGTATGACACAACTTTTAAATGAGGAACCACTGTAAATAGAACCAATGAATGTTGAACATGCTAAACTTAATGCCCAGTCTTTCCTGTCTCAGGACTTATTATGGACAGAGCAGTCCATCTACAGCGCACTGTTACTTTTCAAACAGTTGTTATGCTTTAAGACATGCAAATATACAGAAAGAATTAAAATGCAGTTGTGGTCTGTAGCACCACCAAGGACCATTCTCTGATGACGTTGACCCTCTGAGAAAACTGAACCAGGAGAACTTTACATAGTAAGAATATTACTTTCTGGGCCTGAGATATTGAAACTTTAATGTAATTTTTAAGTTAAATGTACAAGAAGCCAAATAGTCACAGATTCTGACCAAATTGACTGAATATATCAATATACAATCACTATTTAAAAATGCACACATACTTAGAGTATGGAATAAACAAATGTACAGTTACTTTTGTCATAATTATTATGTTTTAAGTCACACAGAACCACCATATTTTCAGTCAAACTGTATGAGAAGTAACTATTAATGCATCCATTCCATAGTCTAAGGTTTATGTTAGATAATCCACTCTGCTCCACACAGGCCTTGCTCTCCTTTTCTCAGTTGTGTCTGTTTCTCTCACACGCCCCACCCCTCTCTCTTCCCCTCTGTGACCCTCACAGCTGTGTGGCACCACGCTTGGTGAACTCCAGTCTGTCACCTGGGTGTTTCAGGGTCCCAGTTTAGCATCTCTGGTGATTCAGATAGACAGTTAAAGCAGTTAAGTAGCCCAGGGACTGCAGGGACTGTCCCTATACACTTTCATGATCTAATTCCCACTACCTTGTTTCAGCTGAGGGGAAACTGCCTTTTTCCATAAGCCAGCTGGTGGCTGGTAACCATACAATGTTTCAACCACATGAACACGATTTTTATTTGGTGAGATGGATCAAAGAATCAAACAATTGAATCACTGTTTCATTTATATTATAGACCGTTATCAACAGTTGTAGTAATTATATTATTTAATATTTTCAGTCATTCACTGCTACTCATCACACACAATGTTATTAACAGACCATATTCATGGTTTGTGTTGGTAATAAATAAAAACACACTTTTCAAGAATTGCATGGAACAATAAGTTAACAAACTTAACTAAAATAACAAATTGCTCTATTTGGTTTCTCATAGCTGTCCTGGGTACCTCCCCCTAAATATTTTACTATGTCTTCATTATAATTGTGTATAGGGGAGAGAGTTTAAGAATGTGTTTTATAAGGCATGTCTATCAAAATGAGTTTTGGGTGCAATAGTTCAAAACTACCAAAGCATAACTTCTACCCAGGATGCACCTGCACTCTGATAAAGCAATTTCCCTGAAAAAGGACCAAAGTACAGTATAATTGTAAATGTGCAGTAACATATAAAAAGAATACACACAACAGTGATGTATTGCAGATGTGAGAGAAAAAAATATATTTAACACCCCTACTCTTACAATAAGTGCCATGGAATCTTTAATGACCTCAGAGAGTCAGGACACCCGTTTAACTTCCCATCCAAAAGACAACACCCTACAAATGGCAATGTCCCCAAACACAACCCTGGGGCATATATTTTTTTTAGACCAGAGGAAAGAGTGCCCCCAACTTGCCCTGAAATGTCTTCCATCCTGAAAAGATGACAGGCAAACTACACCTCCTCCTGGTCTTGCTGGGCCTCTGTAGTATGTACTCCATAATCTAGCAATTTATTGGAACAAAGTATTTTACGTTTAGAGATAATTATAATATTAACATATTTCTGATCTATTGTCTTCATTCTCTTTTCTCTATTAGGGGTGTATGGTCAGAGTCTGGAGGCCATTCCCTCCAGTCCAGTCCTGAAAAATCCTGCAGAACCTCTCAGCCTCTCCTGTAAAGGATCTGGCTTTACCTTTAGTAGCTACAACATGGCCTGGATACGTCAACCTGCAGGAAGAGCACTTGAATGGATAGGCATTATATGGGATGATGCTAGTGGAACTGCATATGCAAAAAGTGTTGAAGGGCGTATAGAAGTCACCAGAGACAATTCTAACAGCATGGTGTATCTGAAGCTGTCTGGTCTGAGAGCAGAGGACTCTGCTGTGTATTACTGTGCAAGAGACACAGTGGTGTGAGTGAGTGGAGGATCTGTACAAAAACCCCTAAGATAATCTAACTGTCAGCAGAGTCAAAAGAGGGCAGTAGAGCATCAGTACAGCAGACTACAAACTGCACACATTCCCCTGAGAACCAAAGCAACCAGTAAACCATCAACTGAACTACTATTAACATGAGCATTGTCCTATAGGCAAAAGTAGAAAGTTAGAAGTTAGAAAAATTGATGAAAGTGTCACTCCACAATACATACTGATACATTAATTGACAATACAAAATGCAGACTTAAGAACCACATTTGAGACATTGCAGGCAATCATATGCAAACATAGTACAGTATGCAATTTGGTATCAGTTATAATACGTTATAAAATGGGTTGTTTGAATCCTGAATGCTGATTGGACAACCAGTGTTCCATGCCCTGCTTTATTGGCCATCACAGACATTCCAATGCCTGCTGACAGTTCCTTCTGAAAATGATCACTGCACCTCCATAAGAATATTATGTTGCTGTCCAAATCAGATTTTATTTGTCACATGCGCCAAATACAACAGTGAAATGCTTACTTACAAGCCCTTAACTAACAATGCAGTTCAAGAAATAGAGTTAAGAAAATATTTACTAAATAAACTAGTATAAAGTATAAAAATCTAATCAAATCAAAAAGTAACACAAGACAATTACATAACAATAACGAGGCTGTATACAGCGGACACCGGTACAGAGTCGATGTGCGGGGGTACAGGTTAGTCGAGGTAAGTCCGGGTGGCCATTTGATTAATTGTTCAGATTGGGGGTAGAAGCTGGTAAGGAGCCTTTTGGACCGAGACTTGGCACTCTGGTACCGCTTGCCATTCGGTAGCAGAGAGAACAGTCTATGAATTGGATGACTGGAGTCTTTGACAATTTTTTGGGCATTCCTCTAACACCAGCTAGTATATAGGTCCTGGATGTCAGGAAGCTTGGTCCCAGTGATGTACTGGGCAGTACGCCCTGCCCTCTGTAACGCCTTGCGGTCAGATGCCGAGCAATTGCCAACCGGTCAGGATGCTCTCGATGGTGCAGCAGTAGAACTTTTTGAGAATCTGGGAAGCCATGCCAAATCCTTTCAGTCTCCTGAGGGGGAAAAGGTGTTGTCGTACCCTTTTCACAACTGTGTGTTTGGACCATGATAGTTTGTTGGTGATGTTGTTGGTAAATTTCTTCAACAGATGATCAGGTCTATATAATTGTCAAACTTATATATATTGGTAGTAGAAAGGAAACACAGACTCTTTGTTTAAAATCTCTTAGGGATCCAATCCCATGAACGGGTTCGATTATGCCAACATCCGGTGAAATGCAGAGCGCCAAATTCAAATGACAGAAATACAAATTTCAAACATTCATGAAAATACAAGTGTTGCACACCATTCAAAAGCTTAGACTCCTGTTAATCTAACAGCGTTGTCAGATTTCAAAAAGGCTTTACGGCGAAAGCAGAACATTTGATTGTCTGAGGACAGCACCCCACCACACATATTTAATTAGCATAATAACATAACCAACAAAACTCAAAAATAGCATAAAATAAATCGCTTACCTTTGATGAGCTTCATCTGATACCCAAGCGTCCGTTTACACAATAAAAGGTCCTTTTGTTCAATAAAGTCCCTCTTTATATCCATAAAGCTCCGTTTGGTTGGCGCATTTGTTCAGTAATCCACCTGCCCAAAGGCGTTCATCCATGCAGACAAACATCCCAAAAGTACTGGTAAAGTTCGTCGAAAAAAGTAAAACAGCATTTGTAATCAATACTCAGATACCCTAAAATGAATATAAACTATAATATCTCAGATGGAATAAAACCTGCTGAATAGAAGAGAAAAAGAGCTAAGCGTGCACTCCCTGTTATGTGCAAAATTCACAATAGGACACGACGTGAACTCAGGAAGAACTTGTCTTTCTCCCTGGTTTTTCAAGATAAAAGCTTCAAACCTTTTTCTAAAGACTGTTGACATCTAGTGGAAGCCATATGAACTGCAATCTTGGAGATATTCCCCTATGTAACCAATAGGCCTTGAAATGAAAACTGGTCACCTCAAAAAATCCAACTCCCTGGATGGATTTTGCTCGGGTTTTCGCCTTCCATATCAGTTCTGTTATACTCACAGACATTACTTGAACAGTTTTAGAAACTTCAGAGTGTTTTCTATCCAAAGCTACTTGCATATCCTAGCTTCTGGACCTGAGTAACAGGCAGTTTACTTTGGGCACCAGAGAGAATTCTAACAGCATGGTGTATCTGAAGCTGTCCGGCCTGAGAGCAGAGGACTCTGCTGTGTATTACTGTGCACGACAGACACAGTGGTGTGAGTGAGTGGAGAATCTGTACAAAAACCCGTTAAAGAATCTAACTGGCAGCAGAGTCAACAGAGGGCAGTGGAGTTTCAGTGCAACAGAGTAACATCTACTGAAGTATAATATTTCCATAAGAGACAGAACAACATAACAGCATGTACGTCAACATAAGGTACATATTTTCCTGAGGAGAGAGATATAGAAATTAAAGAGGAATCTTATACAGGCCTACACACTATATCTGTCTTCATTCCTGTTAAACAAGGTGACTGTCCTTGATAGATTGATCCCTAATCTGACATTTATAGTAAATTAACACCAATAGTGAAAGATTTCTATAAATATTTAGAAAATCATTCTCCAAGATTCCCTACAGTTTTACCAACCTCCGTGACCTAAGCAGGAAAAACTCCAGGCCCTTGTTATGGCATGGGGATATAGTTTGTCCGTGTCACTTGACATGTAATGTTATCAACGAAAACTCCTGGCCCTACTAATGAGTCACAGTTTGACCCCTGACCTCAGAGTCATCAGCCCCTCCCCCATGACATCATGATGTAAATCCAGATCCCTCAGAGTTCATATATACTTATGTTCTGCTGCTGACTTGTTGTCTTGTTCTTTTGTGTGGAGCAGCTGAGTTCATATCTCCACCCTCAGAATGATGGGAAAACTCTACCTTCTGTTGCTCTCTCTCTGTCTGCCCTGTGAGTTCTGCTTGGTTTTACTCCTTATCAACTGTTCTTATGCTGAGCAAAGAAGACATACAATTTTGCATTGTAACCTCTATCTCCTGCATGCTTTCCTCAAATATTCCACCCTCTCTCCTCTCCACATGTTTCCTCTCTCTTTCTCTCCTTCAGGTTTAAATGGTCAAACTATGGAGTCCATTCTGTAATATTTGTGTTGAGGAGAAATGAGCAGGCAGGAGACGGGAGTCCAGTTAGTCTCGTTTAGTCCAAACCCTCGTGCTCTACAGCCCCCGGCACAATCGTGCGCATGTGCATTTCCTATTAGGTGTAGAACGTAACACTACCGTAATACATTACTGCTTAGTAACAGCATAGTAACGAATATAAACAGATGTAGATCCCAGATACTAAACCCCTCCCCCATAGTGTTTAACTCCCAGAGAACAAGGTAAATACGTTAGGGAACTACTAATGCAATATCTGAACAATGCATTCTTAAACAGACTTTTCAGAGCCCAGCACAAATCCAGGGGTTTATTCTGCCCCGAAGATGGAATTGTGTCCTAATAACTAACCCAGGTAATGTCATTTTTCTTTCCTTTTATCTAGGACATATTCAAGTATCAGAGGTCAAGCTTTTGAGGTGCCCTTTGCTGTCGAATAGGATATCTCCGCTCCTCCTAGGCTTCCCGTGGTGGCCAGGTTCGGGTGGAAGGTCAGGCACTGTCTCCCCCGTACGTCCACAGTCAGGAGAATAGTCCTGGGGGCCGTGCTTTTACGTGAGTAAAACATTTAAGCGTCTTCACCCTCGCAAGGCTGCTGGCCCAGATGGCATCCCTGGCCGTGTCCTCAGAGCATGCACAGACCAGCTGGCTGGTGTGTTTACGGACATATTTAATCAATCCTTATCCCAGTCTGCTGTTCCCACATGCTTCAAGAGGGTCACCATTGTTCCTGTTCCCAAGAAAGCTAAGGTAACTGAGCTAAATGACTATCGCCCCGTAGCACTCACTTCCGTCATCATGAAGTGCTTTGAGAGATTAGTCAAGGATCATATCACCTCCATCCTACCAGACACCCTAGACCCACTCCAATTTCCTTACCGTCCCAATAGGTCCACAGACGACGCAATCGCAATCACACTGCACACTGCCCTAACCCATCTGGACAAGAGGAATACCTATGTAAGAATGCTGTTCATCGACTACAGCTCAGCATTTAACACCATAGTACCCTCTAAACTCGTCATTAAGCTCGAGACCCTAGGTCTCTACCCAGCCAGGTGCAACTGGGTCCTGGACTTCCTGACGGGCCGGCCCCAGGTGGTGAGGGTAGGAAACAACATCTCCACCCCGCTGATCCTCACAAGGGTGCGTTCTCAGCCCTATCCAGTACTCCCTGTTCACCCATGACTGCGTGGCCAAGCACGCCTCCAACTCAATCATCAAGTTTTCTGACGACACTACAGTGGTAGGCTTGATTACCAACAACGACGAGACGGCCTACAGGGAGGAGGTGAGGGCCCTCGGAGTGTGCTGTCAGGAAAATAACCTCTCACTCAACGTCAACAAAACTATGGAGATGATCGTGGACTTCCGGAAACAGCAGAGGGAGCACCCCCCTATCCACATCGACGGGACAGTATTGGAGAAGGTGGATAGTTTTAAGTTCCTCGGTGTACACATCTCGGACAAACTGAAATGGTCCACCCACACAGACAGTGTGGTGAAGAAGGCGTAACAGCGCCTCTTCAACCTCAGGAGGCTGAAGAAATTCGTCTTGTCACCAAAAACACTCACAAACTTCTACAGATGCACAATCGAGAGTATCCTGTCGGGCTGTATCACTGCCTGGTACGGCAACTGGTCCGACCACAACCGTAAGGCTCTCCAGAGGGTGGTGAGGACTGCACAACGCATCACCGGGGGCAAACTACCTGCCCTCCAGGACACCTACACTACCCGATGTCACAGGAAGGCCAAAAAGATCATCAAGGACAACAACCCCCCGAGCCACTGCCTGTTCACCCCGTTATCATCCAGAAAGTGAGGTCAGTACAGGTGCATCAAAACTGGGACCGAGAGACTGAAAAACAGCTTCTACCTCAAGGCCATCAGACTGTTAACTTCTTAGGGAGCGGTTCCCGAGGTGACGGTTTTGGAGAGTCTGGCGTGCCCAAAGTAAAATGTCTCCCACTCAGGCCCAGAAAATAGGATATGCACATAATTAGTACTATTGGATAGGAAACACTCTGAAGATTCTAATTTGTGAGGTACCACAACCCTTGATCCCCACAGAACACATCCTTGATCAGTAGACAATTGGTCTTTCTTGTCAATGAATGGACGAAGGTTATCGTCATTTACGAAGGTTGGCCAACCGCCTAATGTTAAGTCCAAGACTTTGGAAAGCACTGGGTCTCTTATGTCTGAAGCAGATATGGGCAGTTCGTCGATGAGAGAGATCTGGAAGACTGCTCTATCATCTTCACTGTCGGGGTCACTATTGCATGGTAGTCTTGATAGTGCATCTGCATTTGCGTGATCACTGGATCGTCTGTACTCGATCTCGTAGTCGTAGGCTAGCAATATCAGAGCCCAACGTTGCATACGAAGTGCAGCAAGGGTTGATATAGCTGATTTTGGTCCAAGGATTGTGATCTGTCAGAAGTTGGAACTTCCTTCCATAGAGGTATTTGCGAAACTTCTTGACTCCGAATATTATGCTCAGGGCTTCCTTCTCAATTTGAGCATCATTTTTCTCACTTGGTGACAGAGTCCATGATGCAAATGCAATAGGGTGTTCTTCACCTGACGGTAGAACATGTGAGATGATGGCTCCTACTCCGTATGGAGATGCATCACACGCGAGTCTCAGCTTCATCTCTGTGTCGTAGTGGGAAAGCCACTTGCTCTTTAGCAGATGCTGTTTGCAAGTCTTGAATGCTTCTTCTCATTATGTGGACCAATTCCACTTTGTATCGGCCTGCAGCAGTTGGTGAAGCGGATGCAACAATGTGGACAAGTTTGACACAAACATTCCGTAATAGTTCAGAAGCCCCAAAAATGATCTCAGCTCTGAGATATTTGTGGGTGCTGGTGCGTTTACGATTGCGTCCACCTTGCTGTTGGTTGGGTTCAGGCCCTGTGCATCAATCTTGTATGCGAGATACTCCACTGAGTCCTGGAGGAACTCACACTTGCTGCGTTTCATTCTCACTCCGTATTTCTCCAGTCTTGACTTCACTTTGTCCAGCACTACAAGGTGCTCTCCAATGGTTGGTGCTGACACCAGGATGTCTTCCATGAAGCACACAACATTGTCTATACCATCCAAGATCAGATCCATTGTGTGTTGGAATATTGCTGGAGCTGTCGAGATTCCATAGGCCAAGCGATTGAATCTGAATAGCCCCTTGTGTGTATTGATGGTCAGATACTGTTCTGACTCCGGATCCAGCTTCAGTTGCTGATAAGCAAATGCCAGGTCCAGCTTACTGAAATCTATCCCACCATCTAGAGTGGCAAACAGATCTTCAGCGTTTGGTAGTGGATATTCCTCTGGTAGTATGCAGCAATTTATTGTGACCTTGTAGTCTCCGCACATTCTGACGGTCTTGTCTTTCTTTGGGACTACAACAATCGGAGCTGCCCAGTCACTCCTCACTACTTTCGTGATGATTTTATTCTTCTGTAGGCGGTCCAGTTCCTTCTCTACTGCTTCCTTAAGAGCATAAGGAAGTGGTTTGTGAAAGATAGGCTTGGTTCCTTCTTGCACTCTGACTTTTGCTGTGAAGTCTTGTATTTCGCCGTAGCCAACTTTGAAACATTTTTTGTGCTTCTCCAGCATGTTAGTGAGTGTAGTCTTACTCACTGGTTTGTCATTTCTCAGACTGAAGATTTCTCCTCAGTTCAACTTGATCTTTTGTAGCCAGTTTCTGCCTAGCAAGGCAGATTTTCCTCCTTTAACTTCTTTGGGAGCAGCGCACGAGGTGACCGTTTTGGAGAGCCTGGCGTGCCCAAAGTAAAGTGCCTCCCATTCAGGCCCAGAAAATAGGATATGCACATATTTAGTACCATTGGATAGGAAACAGTGAATTTTCAGAAAGTGTTAACATTTTGTCTGTGAGTATAACAGAACGGATATGGCAGGCGAAAACCTGAGGAATTTCTGTCCTGGAAAAAGTGGTTTTGACACATTGCCTCATTTGGAACCCCTCCCTTATGAAAATGCCCATATAAGGGCATATGAATGCAGTACCTATCACTTCCTCTGGATGTCAACAGTCTCGAGAAAGTGTTCTGATTCATTTTAGCTGCTTTTAGAGCATAAAATAAGATGAATAAGGAAGTGTCCACACAGATGTCAATACAAGTAAATCCGCGTTCCCGGCTGGCGCGTTCTCTGTTTTTTTCCTTTCTTATCGCCCAGTTTATATTACGGTTGAAATATTATACAACATATACATTAAAGTGTTCCTAAGGATACATTTAAAATTATGTTTGATTGTTTTTGGACAAGTTTATAGGTATAAGTTGAACGAGTTCTCTTCACGTTTCAATGGACGATTGGAGGCTGTATGTTCTCATTATAACGCGCCAACCAAACGGAGATTTATGGATATAATACATTACTTTTTCTAACAAAAGAACCATGGATTGTCTTCGTTGGACACTTGGGAAGCCCTCAGCAGAAGTTCTTCAAAAGGTAATTGATTTGTTTTCGCTGTGAAATGTGTTTTCTGTGAACCGTGGAGGCTTATGAATTTATGGTAATGGAAAAAATATGTTAGGTGCTCCCCTCAAACAATCAAATGTGGTGCTTTCGCCGTGAAGCCTTTTTGAAATCTGACAGCGCTGTGATATTGCCAAGAAGCAGAGCTTTTGATGACTATGAAACACTTGTATAATGATGAATGTTTAATAATTCAACTTTTGGATTTTGAATTTGGCGCCTTGCATTTCACCGGGTAGTGTCGGGAGTGGGGCGCTAGCGCACCACCACTCCGTAAGAAGTTAACAATGACAAGCGGTAGCTTCCACTCCTTCCCCTAATACCGGACTGGTACCTGGATCTGCCCTAACACAGGAATAGTGTCACCAGTGTATGAAGAAAGGCGGATTAATTCTGGCTGAAGAGGGCACTCTTTCAGTTTTTCTTTGCAGAGTCTTTCTGGAACAAGCGATATAAACGCTCCGGTGTCCAGCTGCATTTGTACTGGTTTTCCCGCTAACTCCATGCTGAGATAGATTCCATCTTTTTGTTGTTGAGCTGTGTACACTGTGAACAGTTTGAATACTGTTTCAGTTGTACCTTCCTCTTCTTGTGCTGTGTCTGACACCTTGTGTGCTCTTGCTGTGCGTTTTGGAGCTTTACACACTCTCTGTAAATGTCCAACCTTTCCACAATTGTGTCACTTTTCACTTTGGAATCGACATTCACTTTGCTGATGATTATCTCCCCCACATCTGTAGCAACTTGGCTTAGACCTTTGTGATGTGGGCTGCTTTGTTCTTGTGTAACCTTGAGGACAGGACTGAGAAAAGTGTGACTTTTGTGAGCCTTTTTCACCACGTGCGTCACTGACCTTGTGAATACCTTTCTGACGTTCTGCATGTCCCGATAGCTCAATAGTATCCCTGTGGGCAAACTTGAGTCCAAGTGCGATATCACAGGTGTTCTTAAAGGTCAGGTCCTTCTCTGACAGAAGCCTTCTGTGATTTGCTTCACCTGTGAGACCACATACAAACTTGTCATGAAGAGCATCATCAAGAAATCGTGCAAACGCACATGTACTTGCCAGCCTTTCAAAGCAAGGATGTAGTCAGCCACGGTTTCCCCTTGACTCTGGTGACGTTGGTCAAATCTGAAACGTTCTGCAATGAGAATTGGCTTAGGCTTGAAATGCCTTGAAAGAGTTTCAGTCAGTTCTGCATAGGTCAACTCCACTGCTTTTATTGGTTCAATGAGAACTTTCAGCAATCCATACTCAGTTGGTCCCAAAACACTGAGAAATACGTATGTTTTATTTTCGTCTTTGATTTCATTTGCAGCCAGCCAACGCTCAAAACGCTCTAAATAGTAATCAAAATCCTCTTTTGTAGCCTCAAACTCGGGTACTCGACCAATGGTTGCCATTTTCACAGTTAATTGTTCAGTTTCGTTATTCCTCAATGACAGTTATTTTTTTACCACCAGAGGGCAGTGTCGCTATTCTGGACTCCAATAGTCTTGCTACTTGGCAGCTCATGAACACTCTACCTACTAGCAGTGCTTAGCCTTTTCTACTGGCGAAAGAAAACAAAAAATAACTGATGGTTTACATAATTATTTTGAGTTTCATTACTCGCTTCTAGAATAGGACCTCTGAGATTTTCTGAGTTTTTCCTTACGTCATGTCTTCTTTTAAGAAAGGCAAGAAAGGAGAGTAAATATGCACAAGTACAGTGCCGTATTTGCCCCCTTTCTGATTTTCTCTTCTTTTTTTGTGCTGAATGATCTTCAAACAAAACCTAATATTAAATCAAGTTTAAAAATAACAAAAAATGTTTTTCTTATTTCATTTATTTAATTAACAAAGTTATGCAACACCCAATTCCCCTGTGTGAAAAAAGTATTGCCCCCTTACACTTAATAACTGGTCATGCCACCTTATTCTGCAATGACTGCAACCAATTGCTTCCTGTAGTTGCAGTCTCTCATTTTGGCAATGCCCCAACTGCATTTCAGTTTCAGCTCACAGACAGATGACCTGACAATCTACTATAGAATTCTCTGATACAGAGTAGAATTAATGGTTCCTTCTATTAAGGGCTTATAAGTAAGCATATTCAGCGCATGTGACAAATAAAGTTTGATTTGAAATACAGGTGTGCCAAGCCTGTAGTGTCTTACCCAAGAAGACTTGAGGCTGTAATCGCTGTCAAAGGTGCTTCAACAAAGTACTGAGTAAAGAGTATGAATAGTTATGTAAATTGAATATTTCTGTTCTTTACTTTTAATACATTTGCTAAACTTCTAAAAAATCAGTTTTTGCTTTATCATTATGGGGTATTGTGTGTAGATTGATGAGCGGAAAAAAACAAGGGGTCTGAATACTTTAAGGCACTGTACATACTGTATATATATAATTGATGAAACATTGAATTTGGCCTTACTGCTATCAGCCCATAGAAACCCACCGAATAACAGATTCATACATGGAAAAACAGATGTGATGGTTTGTGGATGCTTTCCTGCCTCAGTTCCTGGACGGCTTGCCTTAACAACACATTCTTATTTTACAATGACAGTCTACCCCGGCCAAACCTTTTATTTTTAATACATTTGCAAAAATGCTTTGTCATTATGGAGTATTGTGTGTACATTGTTGAATTATTTTTTTATATACATTTTAAAATAAGGCTGTAACGTAAAAACAATGGGGGAAAAGTCAAGGGGTCTTAATACTTTCCGAATGCACTGTATATGCAACTTCATTTCCGCCATAAGCAAGCAAGGATATGCTCAGCCAGAGCCGGCGTTCCTAGTAGCCAGTGAATTTAAAGTAGGGAAACTTAAATCCATTTTACCAAATTTCTATCAGCATGTTAAATGTGCAACCAGAGGAAAAAAACTCTGGACCACCTTTACTCCACACACAGAGACGCATACAAGCTCTACCTCGCCCTCCATGTGGCAAATCTGACCATAATTCTATCCTCCTGATTCCTGCTTACAAGAAAAAATTAAATCAGGGAGCACCAGTGACTAGATCTACTAAAAAGTGGTCAGATGAAGCAAATGCTAAGCTACAGGACTGTTTTGCTAGCACAGAGTGGAATATATTCCGGGATTCCTCTGATGGCTTTGAGGAGTACACCACATCAGTCATTGGCTTCATCAATAAGTGCATCGATGACGTCGTCCCAACAGTGACCATACGTACATACCCCAACCAGAAGCCATGGATTACAGGAAACATCCACACTAAGCTAAAGGCTAGAGCTGACACTTTCAAGGAGCGGGACTCTAACACAAGCCTACCAGACGAACTAAACTACTTCCATGCTCACTTCTAGGCAAATAACACTGAAACATTTTGAGTGATCAAGCTCTCCGCAGCCGATGTGAGAAAGACCTTTAAACAGGTCAACATTCACAAGGCCGCAGGGCCAGACGGATAACCAGGACCCGTGCTGTGAGCATGTGCTGACCAACTGGCAAGTGTCTTCACTGACATTTTCAACCTCTCCCTATCCGAGTCCGTAATACCAACATGTTTAAAGCAGACCACCATACTGCTTGTGCCCAAGAACACTAAGGTAACCTGCCTAAATGACTACCGACCCGTGGCACTCACTTCTGTAGCCATGAAGTGCTTTGAAAGGCTGGTCATGGCTCACATCAACACCATTATCCCAGAAACCCTAGACCCACTCTAATTTGCATACCGCCCCAACAGATCCACAAATGATGCAATCTCTATTTCACTCCACAATGCCCTTACTCGCATGGACAAAAGGAACATCTATGTGAGAATGCTATTCATTGACTACATCTCAGCGTTCAACACCATAGTGCCCTCAAAGCTCATCAATAATCTAAAGACCCTGGGACTAAACACCTCCCTCTGCAACTGGATCCTGGACTTCCTGATGGGCCGCCCCCAGGTGGTAAGGGTAGGTAACATCACATCCACCACACTGATCCTCAACACAGGGGCAGTGCGTGCTCAGTCCCCTCCTGTACACCCTGTTCACTCATGACTGCACGGCCAGGCACGACTCCAACACCATAATTAAGTTTGCCGATGACACAACCGTGGTAGCACTGATCGCTGACAATGACGAGACAGCCTATAGGAAGGAGGTAAGAGACCTGGCCGTGTGGTGCCAGGACAACAACCTCGCCCTCAACGTGATCAAGACAAAGGAGATGATTGTGGACTACAGGAAAAAGAGGACCAAGCACGCCCCCATTCTCATCGACGGGGACTGCAGTGGAGCAGGTTGAGAGCTTCAAGTTCCTTGGTGTCCACATCACCAACAAACTTACATGGTCCAAGCACACCAAGACAGTCGTGAAGAGGGCACAACAAAACGTATTCCCACTCAGGAGGCTGAAAAGATTTGACATGGGTCCTCAGATCCTGAAAAGGTTCTACAGCTGCACCATCGAGAGCATCCTGACTGGTTGCATCACTGCCTGGTATGGCAACTGCTCGGCCTCCGACCGCGAGGCACTACAGAGGGTAGTGCGAACAGCCCAGTACATCACTGGGGCCAAGCTTCCTGCCATCCAGGACCTCTATACCAGGCGGTGTCAGAGGAAGGACCTAAAAATTGTCAAAGACTCGAGCCACCCTAGTCATAGACTGTTCTCTCTGCTACCACACAGCAAGTGGTACCAGAGTGCCAAGTCTAGGTCCAAGAGGCTTCTAAAAAGCTTCTACCCCCAAGCAATAAGACTCCTGAACATCTAGCCAAATGGCTACCCAGACTATTTGCATTGCCCACCCTGCCCTCCCCCTCTTTTACACCGCTGCTACTCTCTGTTGTTATCATCTATGCATAGTCACTTTAATAACTCTACCTACATGTACATATAACCTCAACTAACCGGTGCCCCCGCACATTGACTCTGTACTGGTACCCCCCTGTATATAGTCTCGCTATTGCTATTTTACTGCTGCTTTTTAATTACTTGTTACTTTTAATTCTTATTCTAATCCATATTTTTTTAACTGCATTGTTGGTTAGTGGCTCGTAAGTAAGCATTTCATTGTAAGGTCTACACCTATTGTATTCGGTGCATGTGACTAATACAATTTGATTTGATTTGATTTTAATATTAAAGACTGGGGACCATTGACACTCCTGGGTTATGATACAAAAAATAATAGCAGTGTGTAAATCTCATTGTATCACAGTGTTGCCTAACATCATCCCGCAGTAAAAGGCTGTCTTTTTACATGGACAATACAGAGTATTTATAGTTTGCACAGTTATTTAAGAAAAGATCCCCCACTGACATTCCCATTAATTATACAGTATATACCCTCTCCTTATGCAAATTTTACCTAGCCCCTCTTCCCTTCTCTCCCTCTACCTCCTCCTTTTATAAAAACCCCTCTCTATCTGAGAGTCCCAAAACGTCCCTCTGAGTCCTGGAGAGTAGAGAAGAGCAGCTCCCACTAATTCAGTTTGAACACAAACCATGTTCCCTGCATCTCTGCTGCTGCTGCTGCTGGTAGCTGCATCCTGTGAGTCTCTTTTAAATTTTTTTTATTTAAGTTTCAGATTCTGTTTTAACAACATCTGTGATTTCTTTCAACAGGTGTTCATGGTCAGACACTGACTGAGTCTGCACCAGTAGTTTAAAAGCCTTGAGAATTCCACCAACTGTCCTGTACAGCCTCTGGGTTCACATTCAGTAGCTACTACATGGCTTGGGAAAGGACTGGAGGGTTGCTTATATAGGCACATATAGTAGTCCAATCTCTTACTCCCAGTCAGTCCAGGGTAGATTCACTATCT